>CATIWF010229767.1:0-27943 GCA_949630135.1 Balakata baccata
TTTTTCAATATAATAAAAAAATTACAATTAAAATATAATTAATATACAAAAAAGAAATAAATTAATATAATAATTTTTGATAATTAAAACCAACAACTGTAGGAATCAATAACTGATGATTAACTTGTTCCCAATTTATTCTACGAATGCCATGAATTTTTGTAAGAACTCTCTTATGGTTCCATTGCTATTTGTGCAAGTTCTTTAATTTTCCACATTTTATTTTATCTTTCTTGTCGTAAAATATAGTCCAAACAATCAATTACTTCATTTTTTTTTTTAATTTAAACCCATAATCTAAGCAAAACCTGCATAACATTATCCTTCAATCCATTTCCAAAGCTTTGCAGAGCCTGTTAGCAGCAGCAAAAAAAAAGGGGTAAATCCAACTAAAAAACAAATCTAGCTCCAAATCAAAGGGGTAAAACTTTGCCCTCACCAAATCAAAACAAATCCAGCTCCTTGAATCGAGAGAACCCAACCCATTCAATCCTCCACTGGATCACTGAGCTAAAACATTCCACATAACGCACAACTGTTTTTATTTTTTCCTTCAAATTTTCCGAAATAAACAAACAAAAAGAAAATCTTGCTTTCAATCGTTAGGCCAGCCAAGTCCCCTCCTCTGTGTCCTGACTGGTCTCAATCTCAATGAAATCAATGAGACAATTGGTTTTTAGAGAAGAGAGAGAGATCGAGAAAGAGTATGTGAGAGTAGAAATGAGATGGCGTGATAGAGAAGATTTTTCGGATTTTTTGGAAGCCGGTCACCCAAAACCTCCACTCCAAATGCTACCGCGATCCTCCAACGCTAAGATCGCCTGGAACTAAACCCTAACCGCCATCTTTCTTTATAAAGCATGAGAAGAGAGAGATGGGTTGGTGAGAGAAAGAGACATATGAATTTTGTATAGCAGAGAAACGAGATATAGTGAGACTGAAATTGTTGCTGAAATGGGGAAGGAAGAAGATGATGGTGAAATATTATTATTTGTTTAAAATTTTCTTAATTTAAGAGCAATCCAATAAACAATATGGTGACATGTGGTACATTCTAATTGGCCAAAATAGTTTCTGAGTTGATTTAACGTGCCTAATAACGGGATTAAACAGAGGTTAATTTTAAAGACTTAATTATTTTGAATTTATACTTGAAGAGCCTAATCGCGCTAAATCATATTTTAAAATGAGTAAGGCTATATGGTCCAACTATAATAAAATATATAAATATTTTATAACATATTAAATATATATTATTAATATATATATATATATATATTAATTGCGTATTTCTCCATCTTTTCTTCTTTCTCCCTTAAATCTCTCGGTCTAAAAATCGTCCTTTATCTTCTAAATTTTTTTTTCTTTTTTTTTTTTTATCATTTCTTTTCAAGCTTAATTACATTCTCTAACGATGATAATTATATGATAACAATGTCTGAAATTGAATTAATGATTTCTCGTTTGATATGTGAAGCAAATCAAAACATTGAGAATCTTTCAGCAAAAGGGTATTGTTTGGTTCTTGATTGCACAAATATAGTTGGAGATCCTGAAGTAGTATGAACAAAAGGTGCTCCACCAGAGACATCCAGCAAGCAAAAAAAAACGGTGTTGTGGTAATTGCAACAAAACAGGTCACAACAAATCCAAATACAAAGAATTGAAGTTGGCAATGAGAAGAAACAGTATGGAAAGAGATGAAACTGCTCACAATGTAAATGAAATTGATGATGAGAATATTTTCTGTTAAAATTGTTAATGTCATATATTTAGTTTAATTTATGTAATCTATTAGTAGATGAACTTCCAGAATTTGTGCAATTTACAGTTAAACTTTTTGCTAGCTTCTACTTTTGTCCTTCAAAATTTCATAAATATTTGGCCACTTTTGAAGTAATAGAAGTTATTAGTACTAACTAGATCTGATTTAATTATATTTTACCGCCCGTGAGTTTGCTAGTTTAAAATTAGTTAGCAAATAATATTATATTTCAAATAATAAGAGAAATTAATGATTTTTTAGTTAAACAATAATAATAATAAATTACTATTTGCCCATGTAATTTGATATAATATACTAATATTTTTCTAAAATTTGAAAAATATACAATTTGTCCTTCGTAAGTTGACATAATATATTAGTACCTCATGAAATTTAAAAATGATACTATTTACTCTCTGAAGTTTTGATATATTCCACCAATATTCTCTGCAAATTTGATTTGCTGGACTAATATCTCATAAGTAAAATAGAATATTCTTTCTTACTAGTATTTTTTTTTTCAAACTTCAAAAGGTATTAGTGCATTATCTCAACAAAATGGGATAAATGGTAATTTTTTCTAATAATAATAATAATTTACTAAGTTTTTAGATGATGATAATAATAATAATAATAATAATAATAATAATAATAATAATAATAATAATATCATTAGAATGATACAAAATCACAAGTTGATGAAGTTTAGATATTAGTATAAACTACAAAGTGGTTACAAATATTTTGAATTTAATTAATTAAATTGATGTTCTAGTTTATTAAAATGAAATTGATTAATTGAACTTTAATTAATTTAATTAGAGTTTAAATGATTGATTGAATTTAATTTAATAAAAAATTTGGTTCAATTTATTAAATAAGATTCACATAATTAATTGAATGTAAATCAATTTAATTTTGGTTAAATTGTTAAGAAAACTTGAATTGAACCTATTATCGGATTCAATATTTAGATTGAAGTTAAATTAATCAATTAAACTGAAGTTACTTATTCAAATTTTAATTTTTTTCCATTACAATTTAGTTAATTAATTGAATTTAAATCTATTATGTTAGAACCAAAATTGAATTTGAATTGACAAAAATAAAAATTGATTAACTAAACCTATTTGGTTAAATCAAAGTTCAATTAATTAAATAAATCTAATTAATTAATTAAATTGAAAGAGCAATTTATAACATATTAAATATATATTATTAACTTATGGTTATATATATATATATTATGTGGCAATGAGGGAGGAAGGGGATTGAAGGGTAGTGTGGGTCTTAAGTTTTAAGTCTTAACAAGTAGTCAAATAAATCTTAGGAGGGGTGAAAATAATTAAAATTGTAAAATTATATAGCATTAAAACATTTGAATTTTTTTTTACCTAGGTGATAGGTTAACAATTACCTATTGTTCTAGGTAAAAGTTTAGGTCCATCAATGCACCTACTGTATTGTAGCAAAAGCCATTTTTTAATATTGTAATTTTTTTTGGTTAATTTGATTTGTTTCAACCGTGTTATATCTCTTTTATATGTGATTATATATGGTTATATCTATTTATATATATAATTAATATATAATCCAAGTATTACCAACATGTAGGTTATATGTACAATGAGTGAATGAATTATTACCATAAGCTCTTAAATGGTGGCTTCCAAATCTTAAACTATTTAGCCCAAGACTTTCGATCTTCTAAGTCTATTTTTGGTATTAGATTTGAAAAAGAAAGTTGGAAAATAGAAGAAAGGAAGAAGGTAACCTAACATTGAATTTTTTTTTTTAAATCAACCCTCAAACGGTGGCTCTCAGAGTTCAAATTGTCTAGTTTAAAGATTTTTGATACTTTGAGCCTATTTCCGATGTTAGATTTGAGAAAATGAAGCTAGGAAATAGGAAAAATAGAGAGGGTAGCCTGACTCATGCTTTTTCTTCTTGTCATTCTTGCAATTTTGACTAGATTTTGAAAAAAATAAAATCATCCGAGTGATAAAGAGATAAAAAACTATTTGTAGTTTAAATTTTATAATGATCAGAAGTTGTTTGAGCGGTGCACAAAATTTGTAGTGACATAAAAAGGAGGAAAGAAGAAGAAAGAGAGTGAGAGAATAAGAACGATAAAAGATTTGTGGAAATAAAATTTCTTAAAAGTTTGTGGAATTTTAAAAATAGGATAGCAAGATTGGAAAGCGAACTACAAAAAGAAAGATTTACATCTAAATTGTTATACATTTAAAGAAAAAAAACTATGAAAAATAGTAAAAAAATAAGAAAAGAGAATAAAGATTAGAGATAATATTTTTTATGTAATTTGTTTATTCACTAAATATTTATTTATAAGCTTACAAATGAGAGGAGTTACATGATTTAATTGTGAAATTCAAATCACAAATTAACTACATAATAAAGATTGAAAATAATGGGATGAGAGGTTATGAAAATATAGGTGTAGGAGTTATGGATATTCATTGATCATTACAAATCTTCATAACACTCCCCTCGAATGTCCATTAACAAGAACATGTCTCGTTAAAACTTTACTAGAAAAAATTCTGTGGAAAAAAAACCTAGTGAATGAAAAAAATACATTTTTTATTTAATACGCATATGAGACTGTCTCATTAAAAAACTTGATAGTAAAACCCGGTGGGACAAAATTTTAGTCAAGGAAAATAATAAAACGCTCGTATTTTCTTCTCTTTATGCAAACATCACTTTCTAAATTGACACATTCCAATGCTTCGTACAAACCTTTCAAATATTGCAGTGGACAAAACATTTGTAAATAAATTTATCAAATTATTACTTGATCGAATTTGTTGAATATCGATGTGTTTACTTTTTTTTAAGATCATGTGTGAAGAATAACTTCGAAGAAATATATTTTTTCTAGTCTCCTTTAATCTAATATCCTTTTAACTGTGCTGTACATGTTGCACTGTCTTTATATAAATATTGTATGAATTATTTTGTTGACAAATAAACCACTTGTTTCTTGAGAATATTGCGTCATTTGCATCAACTATTCCCATTCCCTACTTGCTTCATAAATTGTAGTTATTTCAGTATGATTTGAAGACGTGACAGTCAAAATTTATTTTGTTGATCGCCATCAAATAGTAGTTTCACCACTCATAAAAACATAATTTATTTGGGATCGAGCTTTATGTGGGTCAAATAAAAAACATGCATCAACATAACCAATTAGTTTCGATGCAAATTTATTTGAATAAAATAATATCAAATCAATTGTTTTTCGGAGATAACGAAAGATATATTTAACTCCATTTCATTGCCTTCGTGTTAGAAAAGAACTATATCTTGCTAATAAACTTATTGAAAATGTAATATCAGGTCGTATAGTATTAGTAAGATATAGTAATACACAAATTGCACTAAGATATGGTGCTTCAGGACTATAAATTCTTCTCCATTCTCTCGAGGTCGAAAAAGATTTTTTTTCACTTCAAGTGACCTCACAATCATTGGTGCACTCAATGGATAAGCTTTATCCATATAAAATCTTTTAAAGACTTTTTCTATATTAGTTGATTGATGTACTAAAATACCATCAGCTAAATACTCAATTTGTAAACCATGAGAAATTTTTATTTTTCCAAAATCTTTCATTTCAAACTTATGCTTCAAATAATTAACTGTCTTTGCAAGCTCTTCAAGAGTTCTAATAATATTTAAATCATCAACATATACAATAACAATAGAAAATCCATTTTCTGATTTCTTTTTGAATATACATGGGCATATAGGTCATTTTTATATTCTTCTTTCTACAAGTATTTACTCAGACGATTGTACCACATTAGTCCTTATTGTTTTATACCATATAATAATTTTTGTTACTTGATAAAATAAATATCCCGAGATTTTGTGTCTTATAATTCAAGCATTTTAAATCCTTTAGGAATTTTTATGTAGATATCACTATCAAAATTACCATATAAATAGGCCGTAACAACATCCATAAAACGCATATAAAGTCTTTCATGTACTGCAAGACTTATAAGGTATCGAAAAGTTGTTGCATCCACCACAAGAGAATATATTTATTCATAATTAATACCAGATCTTTGTGAAAATTCTTGTGTTACAAGTCTTGCCTTATATCTTATAACTTCATTATTTTCATTTCATTTTCACAAATACCCATTTGTATCCGACGGGTTTTATACCTTCAATTGTTTTAATTATTTGCCCAAAAACTTTACGTTTATTAAGTGAATTTAATTCAGCCTGGATTGCGTTTTTCAATTTCGGCCAATCACATCTATTTTGACATTTTTTAATTAGTTTTTGCTCTAGATTCTTATTTTCCTCTATAATACCAATTGCCACATTATAAGCAAAGATGTTGTCGACGACTATTTTCTCTCGATTTTATCTTTTTCTTATAACGACATAACTTATTAAGATATCTTCATTATTATCATTTTCAGTTACCCGAATCTCTTCTGAAGATTTATTTGTTGTTATGTTATTAGACTCTTAAGGAATTTATGTCTTTTCAATTAGGTTATCTTGTTGACTAACTCATTTTTTTTTCTAGGAATTTTATCTTTGGAACCAATTGGTCTACCACGCTTCAGACGTGATTTAAATTCATTAGCTATAGCAAGTTGTCCTATGGGGACATCAATTCGAGTAGAAACATTTGCAGCTGGTATATGTGATTTAGTTACTCTTTTAAGGTTAGTAAATGCATCAAACAATTGATCTGCCAAATTTTTGTAAATGTATTATTTTTTATACGTTTTGCTCACATTGATTAGTACAAGGATTTAGATATATTAAAGATGATACATTCCACATAATTTCATGATCCAGCTGCTTTGTTTCACCCTAATATTAGAAAATTTGTCTCATTAAAATGACAATCTGCATACCACGCTGTAAATAAATTACCAACAGTTTAAGATACTTAACAACAGAAGGAGATTCATATCTAACATATATTGTCAACCTTTTTTGAGGTCCCATTTTAGTATGTTGTGGTGAAGTAATAGAAACATAAACCGCACATCCAAAAATTTTTAAATGGAAAATATTTAGCTCCTGACCATAAGTCAATTGTAATGGGAAGAAGTTATGATATAATGTTGGCCTAATGCATATCAGTACTAATGCATGCAAAACAACATGTCCCCAAGTTGAGATGGAGAGTTTTGTTTTCATGAATAATAGTCTTGCTATTAATTGGAGACGTTTAATAAATGATTCTGCAAAACCAATTTGTGTATGAACATAGACAACTGACCTTTTAACAATTATCCCAACTGACATACAATAATCAATAAAAGCTTGGGATGTAAATTCATTTATATTATCAAGGCATATAGACTTGATTGAATAATATGAAAATTGTGCACGTAACTTAATTATTTGTGTAAGTAATCTTGTAAATACCAGGTTGCGAGTTGATAATAAGTACACATGTGACAATCTTATAGATGCATCTATCATTATCATAAAATATTTAAAGGGTCCACATGGTGCATTAATGGACCCACATATATCACCTTGAATTCTTTCTAGAAATGTAGGAGATTCTAATCCGACTTTTGCTAATAAATGTCGAATAATCAATTTGCCTTGAAAACAAGTAGCGCATGAAAATTCTTAAATTGGAGAATCTTCTGGTTCTTTAAGGGATGTCCATTTGAATTTTCAATTATTCTACACATCATAATTGATCCGAGATGACCTAACTAGTAAAAATATTTTTATCAATGAACTTCTAGTTCATTATTGTATGTGCTTCAATTGCACTAATTCTGGTGTAGTACAAACCAGAAGACAATCTTTCCAAAATTTGTTTTTCATTTGAGACTATTGATGTAATATAAAGATATTTCATACCATTGTAATTACAAATCTCAATATGATATCCATTATGATGTATGTCTTTAAAACTTAGCATATTCCTTTTGATTTAGTTGATAATAAAATATTATCAATCATGAATTTTGTTCCATTACTTAAGTAAATATGAACTATTCCAAAGTCTTCTATCAAGTTTGTAGCACCTGATATTGTACTAATATTTATCATAGTTAAATTAGAAAAATATTTTCTATTTCTCAATATAGTATGTGTCGTTGCACTATCTGCTAAACATACATCTTTCTCATTATTTTTGAAATTTCTCGATGAGTGTGAAAAATCCATATTTTTAAAAAATAAAAATAAATTGCAATAAGTAATTATAAAAACATATTATATGATAACAAAAATTCAAATAGATAACAATCTTGTTAAACTATATATATATAGTCAACTAAATCAAAACATTACACTCAAATAAATATAAATAAATTTATTTCATAATATACTACTTCATTTTCAAGTATTTTATGGATTAATTTTCTTATTATTTTGTTCGAAAAAGTCTGCAACATCTAAATGCATCTTATCCAACTGGTCAAATAAAAAATCATCATCTTGGTATGCAAAATTTGCTTCTATATTTTCTACCAAGTTTACTTCAACGTGCTTCTTTTTCTCCTTCAGGGAGGTTTGATATGAATTAACTAAATACTTAGGCGTACGATAGATACGTGATCAATGTCCTTTCATACCACATTTAAAGCATGAGTTTTCTTTTTTATAATGTGAAGAATTTCCCTTCTCTCTTTTTTAATCACTTTGCACATGTTTATAGTAATAACCACCGTTACCTCGCCCATGATTGCGACCACAACGATTAGATGTTGTTGCATTTACTTCAGGGAGTGCAACTGAACTAATTGGACGATATTCATGATTTTTCATCTAAAGTTCATTATTTTGTTTAGCCACAAGAAGACAAGAGATCAACTCATAATATTTTTTAAAGCATTGTTCACGGTATTGCTGCTGCAGAAGTACATTCGAGACATGAAATGTAGAAAAAGTTTTCTTTAACATATCATCATCAATAATATTTTCTTCGCAGAATTTCAATTGAGAACTTATTTTAAACATTGCAGAATTATACTCACTTACTGATTTATAATTTTGTAGTCATAAGTGTATCCAGTTATATTAAGCCTTTGAAAGGATGACAGTTTTTTGGTAGTTATACATTTCCTTTAAATTGTTCCAAAGAATAAAAAGGTTTTTAACTGTTAGGTATTCAGATTTTAATCCCTCATGAAGATGATGATGAAAGAAAATCATGACCTTAGCCTTATCTTGATTAGATGCTTTATTTTCTTCTTTTATAGTATCATTAAGACCATTTGCATCAAGATGTTATAAATTTAAAGAAAAGAAACTATGAAACATAGTAAGAAAATAAGAGAAGAGAATAGAGATAATATTTTTTATGTAATTTGTTCATTCATCAAGCCTCTATTTATAAACTTACAAATGAGAGAAGTTACATGATTTAATTGTGAAATTTAAATTACAAATTAACTACACAATAAAGATTGAAAATAATGGGATGGAAGGTTATGAAAATATAGGTGTAGGAGTTATAGTCATTCATTGGTCAACACAAATCTTCATAACATAAATCCCTTAATTTGTTACAGCTCTATTTTTACATAGTTTTCAGAGTTTGTAAGTTGGGTTCACGGATCCACTGTATAATCCATTATGCTAGAGAAGCCCATTGATTGATGCGATTTGCATCCGAGTTCCGACCCCAACCCAACATGAACTCCTTGAAGAAAAAACAAAAGGAAAGAAGGAAAAAATAACTGTGAGAAGCTGGTTTTATATTCGAATTTTAAAAGAGATAAGTTATTAAAAATATGACATGCGAATTGACATGTCATTAAAAACTGGTTAGAAATAATTTTAATAAAACGAAAACATAGTTCAATAATTTTTTTTAGGACGAAATTTTTTTTTATATTTTTACTGTAATAACGATAAAGTTCAGTAATAACTTGTGAAATTAATCCTTTCAATCAAAATTGAATTAGAAAAGACCAATGGATGTGGTAGGATCTGAATTGACATTAATTAATTTACATCTAAGTCGGTTTTAGTGGTATGGTACAACCAAAAAATTGCATTGGCCTTTGCCAATGTTGCCCATGAACATCAATGTTTCTACTTCATCTTCACATTTGTCACTCTTTATATATCCATTCATAAAATCCAATATAGTCTTCATAACTTACAAAAGTTTTGGTTCAGTCCTACCTTTGGACTCTTCTTGCTCAAGAATTCCTGGGAACAGAAATGAGGACTATTCTGTAGTTTTTTCTCTTTGTACATTGTTACTCCATTTTTAGACCTCTATGCTTGGTCCTGATTCCTTTTCATGGTATGAAGCCTTGGACTTTCTTGCCCTTGAAGATCTAGATCTTGAAGAAGAAGATGAAGATGTAGGGGATGAACCTTTTTTCTTTTTCCTTCTCTGTTTCTTTGAAATACTTTGAAGATCTGAAGATGGAGATTCACCGAATGAAAGGGACTTGGGTTTATGTCCAATTGATCCATCAAAATCTGTGGGAGAAAATATCAAATTATAATTATAATTTCCAAGTTTTAATTCAAGAATATATGCCATTTGCAGTAGAAAACATGAAGCAGAAAAGAAATATAATACATTAGAATTGATAAATAAGAACAGAATAGTACCTAAAGTATTAGAATTGAAGTCTCTTGCACTCATAACTGCTGCTGTTGATGAGAATTCAGGAGTTGTCTTGAATTCATTCATCTGCAATTAATCCCCAAACAAAACTAAATCAACAGATTAGGCCTACTAGTTATTGAATAACTACAAAAGATTTATGAACTACATACCCAACTAGGTGCAGCACCGCAGGCATTACCACCATCCCATCCTATATGAGCTACATGCTTCACATCTGTTGGGTACCCAATTTCCATCTCCCTCTCCTTCACCACTACACTCAAAAAAGAAAACCCAATTCTTATATAACCATCATCAATGTAAATAGCATAGGTTTTCATATGTCAATTCAATTATAATCTGTTATGGGTGCAGAAGAATAAAACAAAAGGCTTACCAAAGATTTGGGTGATGTACTTGAAGCCTTTATAGATGCCTTTGATCTTGGTTGCCATGGTGGAAAGAAATAAAAGCCAATGCAACAGTTCCTTTTATAAATAAACCAGAACAGGAGGAAACACCAAACAGATGTGTAGAAATGGTACTTTTGCCTGCCGTAAAAGCATATATAAAGCACTGAGATAAATATATATATATGGGATAGTGCAATTCACAGCACAGCACAGCACAAGAAGTCAAGAACATATAAAGAAAAAGACAAATAAAGATACAAAAATTTATCATAGAAGATGACGAATGCATGTGAATTTTAGAAACTTTTTACCCGTGAAGGAAGATTAGAATCTAATCAATCTAACCCATAATTTTTTTTAAAAACTGCAAATAATTCATGAATTGGAAAATTAGGAGAAGAAAAATTAATATAAAATACCTTTAGAAAATGTCTGGCATATTGGTGCAAAAAAATGGGAGATTCAAGAGAGAGAGAATCTCTCCCTCCTCGTTTCAGCTATGAGTCTTGATGAATAATAAAGAAATACAAAAAGGTTTTGGTTATACTAATTAATGAAAAAAAGAACCCATTAATGGGAAAGAACAATAAAGCAAAAGGAATGAAATTTCTGAACAAAAATGAAGAGAATGTGGGAAACCATGAAAAGAAAACATGTCAAGACTCGAGAATAAGAAGAGGAGAAAGATGTGCCAAAAGCCAAAGAGGGTTTTGAAAGGGAAAAAAAATTAATTAAAGACAGAATATATATAACTGCCAATAAAAATTAGTTGGTGGGGTTTCTTGATTTGGTTAAGAGGTACAAATTTTGGTGAGAAAATGCAAGTGCTTTGTTGTTCAAGGAGCAAACCCCGGGACCCCAGCTTTCTCTTTCAAAATTGCCAAATAAACTCTCCTAATATTAGGGAAAAAGTTGCTCTATATTTTTATTCACAGCAGAGAGATGTTTGTGCAGTGTATTTAAGTAGATTCAGTCTATTATATTATTTGTAAACTAATCTAATTTTTTTTTAAAATATAAATGTCATGTATTTGTAATGTATATGTTTCGTCCTACCAACATGGAAAACAGTCATATATTGAAATATTTCTTATTTTAATTAAATAAAAAAAGCCAGACTGCTATTTTTGTAATGTTTGAATCTGATACGGTATTAATATTGAAACTGCCCTCTACAAATCGTGAAATGCGTAAGCTTCTCTGGCGAATCTCACACAAGGGTTAATTGGGTGATGGATCATGACATAATCATACTAATATATGCAAAGTATTTCTCAATCGTTGGAGCCACGTTCATGGTAGCTGTTTCTTAGAAGGAAACATATATATGTAATCTTTAAAATCAAGTTAACATAGTAATTAAGGAAATGCACTTGTCACCCTTTTTAATACTCTCTCTGTTTGTTTTTAAATATTAAAATATTTTTTCATTGATATTCATTTTACAATATGAACCGTTAATTTATCGTGGCGTATCAAATTTAGAATTACAAATTAAATTATAAATATTTTCATTTACAAATTCTATATTGGATTCGAGTGAAGTAAAGAATAAAACAATCAAACCAATAAAAAAAGTGATTAGAATAAATTATAAATTATCCAAATGAATTCTAATTCTAGAAAAAAGATCTTTTAGATTTCTTTACTTTTTTTTTTTTACTACTCATAGAATGAACCTTTCCCAAAACTCAAACATAGTAGGATTGAGACAAAAAAGAAAATGATGTCATGATTGCATATCTTTCGAATCGTTTTATGAGTACAACATTAACAAATTAGGAAATATGTTATTTAGGAGTCCTATATGTTAAGGGCCAATTAATGTATTAAGCGTACAAATTTATATAAACTAAACTAATTAATATTAAATAAAATAATTTATTTGAAAATTTAATTCATTCCACAGAAACAAAAGATTATCGAAATGATTTCAATTTTATTCGACTGAACGGAAGCAAATTAGACCAATTCATCAAGTAATTAAGGTTACAACATAAATTTCCAATGAATAATAAAAATTAGCCATAATTGAGCCGAAACATGTCATTCTGCACGAAGAGACCTCCTTGTACCGCAGGGATCAAGTGAAACATCTAGAACATTCCAATAGAATTATCATAATTTGTTGTTAGTGACTAATGAAATTATCAAATTTTTACTAACCTGGCTAAATCTCAAGGGGTGATCCTCGCCATGGAGCTGGAGGCTACCACTGACGAAGACTACAATGCCACCAGCAAAGGATGAGGGCTGTGAATCAATGGTGCTGATGATATGCCTACATTGTTCAAACGACAAGCCGTTTAGCTTACTTGAGATGTCATCAACTCCTAGAATCTTCTGACCCTCAAAAGTAAGCATTGAGCTTGGCTGGTAAAGAGAGGCAAGAGAAGCTCGATCATTATCAAAAAGATTGTAGTAATGATTCACAAATGCCCTCCCCACCATTTCAACCTCTTCTTCCATTTTCTTTGCTTCTCTCTTTCTCTACTGCCATCACATCAAGGTTCTATATAATGGTGAATAAATATGCAACCAAGAATAGTATAGAAATAAAGAAAAGGGAAAAGGGTACTGCAATGTCACCTTCTTTTGCATTATTATGACCATAATATCCCTCTGCTTGTTGCCTGTGGATGGTAATGAAGTTACGGGGTATTGGGTAGCAGGGTAAAATGAATCAGAGAATCGGATCCGCTGTGTTCTTACGCAAAGTTGGATTATGGAAGAAGAAAAAAAGGGATTGCCGTTAGTCTCAAACTGTTGGAATCAAACAAGAGCAGGATGGAGGAGGTTACTACTTTAGGAGCCTTTTGGCCGTCCAAATGAGCTTTATGCGTCAGCTTCTATTCAGATTTTCAATAAACCAATGCTAAATTGCAAACAGAGATATTCTGCTTAATAAAAGTCAGTAATCTGCAAATATGGTTCTGAAAATAAGAAAATTGTTGTCTAAATTAGATTGTATCCATAGATCGAGCCAATGATGCAAGAAGAATCATTAAGATTCATGATGTCGAAATATATTGAATCCAAAACCCAGAGTACAACATGCTGCTTCCGGAGCTAAAGTAATAAAGAAGTACATATGAGCAGCAGTAGCTACCAACCAAGAACCAAGAACTCTATTAACGTCTGGATTCTTATAGTGAACTACTGGAATTTAACAATGTTTCTAATTGGGTTAGTAATAACTCTCCATTCATCGGGATCTATTGTATGATGTGGGATTAAAGTATTTGAAAATGCAGACAATTCCAACAAGAAAAATCCATCCAAAACAACATTCTGTGACAAGGCCCGTGCGATGCTTCACTCACCATTCTCGTAGAATTGGTATATGCCTAGTAATTACATTGATATCAGTTAGGCGTCAGGACTATTCACGTTATGTGCCATCTTGCAAGTAATCAATTTAGCAGTAGAGTTCAACATCATTGGAAAGGGAAAAGATACAAAATCTTAACGTGATTAAAAAAACACAAACATGCTCATTCTGGGGCAAGGCCACTCTTGCTAATTTAATTGACAAAGTGTAAGACTTTACAGTTTACAATTACTTAATCCAGTTCTTCTTCCCAAACATGAACATCAAAATATTCACAAGAAAAACACATTCTAGGATTACCATCCAAACACAGGCAAAAGAGAAGTATCGCATGGCAAGTCATTCTTGCCGTAAAAATTCTCTTTATAAGGTTCCACCGAGCAGTATGCTTCAGCCAAACCGCTAGTCGGAAAGGAATACTCCATTCTAGAATATCAGCAAAAAGTTTTTGCAAACAAGAGATTCAACGAATTAGATACAAGCAAGAGGCGACTAACTGAGATCGGATAACTTAATTTGGCCAACTACAGGTCTCAAGACTCTAAATGGCTCAACAAAATGAAGCCACTCAGCATTATCATTCCTTTTTCGGGAGCGTACCTATAGTCACTTTCAGGCTTTCACCTGAATAATCTAATTACATTGTTTAAAGGTAGCAAGGAGTAAATCAAAGGGATACGAGAGCAAAATACAGTCAGTAGCCAGTGAGGAATTGGATATATATACTTGTCAAGCTACAATTTCAATCAAATCAACACATAATATATGGTAAAGACACCTCTCCTGTTGAAAACAAAAGAGAATCTCTATTTTGCCCAGGGCCATCATGTTTAAAACATCAAGCATACAACTTCAATTATTTTCAAAGTGATGCAGACTCGACTAACTGTTCGTGAAAAGCTTTCATTATTCATCTGCCTCAAGTATATCAGAATTTCAAATACCCAAACCTTCTTATAGATGTATTACCATCAAAAGGTCATGCATTTATATATGTTGAGAAAGCCTACAACCCTATTGGATTTTGCCACTCAGCTCATAGAAGCACAGGAGTCCAGTTGAATGGCAAATTGTATGAGGCAACAACTTCAACAGTTGAAAACTATATGTATGACTCCCTTGTATGTCAAAATTTATTTATAAAATCTAAAGATACCAGAATCACACCAAATACTGAACTAAAACACATCAGATTACCAGCCAAAATGCTAGCAAACAGCATCACAAAATCTTTGAGCATATAATCTTTTGCATAAAAAATAAGTTGTAAAGTAGAAACTCTACAGTGCAGCCATCTATTCTAGGCAAAAGTAATACATTGAAACATCAAAGTCATCTACGAATATAGTTTCAAAACGCATAAATGATCACCAACTTCTCAAAAAACCAACAGGGCACCCTCACTTCCAACTGGAGGGCCAGAAGGTATGAATTCCATACCCAGTCTTCCAATTGTCCAAGTAGATAACTTTATTCACAGCCCAAAATGAAATCACAAGTGAAATGATCATAACAGATCTCTGCACTGTCACATTCTTAACCACAACAAGCACATGAGTAACAAATGCTAACAATAGCCCAACAAGGGTGTACAAGAACCCAATGGCGAATCCCTCTGCTCCCAGCTGCATACCGGATCCCTGATAAAAGAAAACTAGCTTGCTGGGGTCATTCCGGTCGGCCAGAAACATAGGCATCTTTCGAATAATGTTGTGCATTGCACCGGAAACACTGAAGAAGTACACGAATACAGCCCCGCCAAGCCAGATTTTCCGATCGTGAAGCAATGTCTGACCAGTTAATATCTTCTTAATCATAAATGGCAACCAGATAAGCAAAACGACGATTACTAAAGCCAATTGGGTCCTAGATAGAATTGGGGGACGGCGGATGGGTCCAACAGAGAGTTTGGTCCTGGACTCGACAAAATCGGACATGGATTCAGCCAATCTAGAGAAATCACCTTGATCCATAGCGTCAGATTCTTTAGGGTTTTGAACATTGGGACCCACGAGGCGGATGTGGGGGAGGGAATTGACGCCGAAAAGAGCGAAAGAGGATTGGGATTCTTTGAACTCGATATCGCAGAAGAACAGCTTACCGCAAGAGGCGGAGGATTTGTCGGGGTTGTTGGCGATGAAGGAAGAGGCGAGGAGAGAGAACTCGCGGTGAAGCTCTTCGAGGCGGAGTTCGTGCTTGTCATGGAGCTGCTTGGCGTCAAAGAAGATAAGAAGAGAGTAGGGGCGTGGAGCTTTGGTGGAGGTTAGGAAGCGAGAGATGGAATGGTCATCCAAGTGGATTACGCCTGATTGTGACTGCGATTGGAGGGAAACAAGCTCGGCCACGAGCTCTTCGGCTTTAGAAGCGGAGGTGGCGGTGGAGACGAAAAGGAAAGTTGTTAAGAAAAGCAGAGGGGAGTAGGGTATTGCAGACAGCGCCATTTTTGGGCGACTTGCTGTCTGAGTGAAGAAAAATTTTCCTTCTTTTCGTTTATGGAGTCGGTGAATAGTCAATACTCAATAGACCTTACTAAAAAAAAAAAAAGTTGTGCATTCGTGGATCCTCCAATGAGAAACAGACACGTAGGGACAGACAAAAGCTCGGACAATCATGCTGTAGTCCGACGTCGTTTCTTAATCCAGCAATTGAAATGCTTCTTGTGACACAGCTTATATGGGAAAATCCCGAAGTAAGAATGCTGGCAACCCTCTATTTCATATTAGTCGGCGAGAAGAGAGAACAAGAAGAGAAAAAAAAAATTACTTTTAAAAATTTAACTCCCCTCAAGAACCAATCAAATAAGGGAGTGTTAGACCAAAAAAAAAAATGTCATTAGCATTCCGAAGTTTCTCTAGTAGAACTTCAAAGATTCAAAAACGATTTAAATTGGTCAAGAACCCTGTAGAACCATGAATTCAGAGAATGGAACAATAAATTTGGTGAAGTTTTGAACTCCAGCATGAATCTTATTCAATTTTAATTTAGGACTAATACACCAAATAAGGACATTAAAGAGAAATTCTATGCCTTGAATTCCAAAATCAACCTTTTATATGTAGCTTTATCTGGTTTAAGCCCCATGCTCAACATTTGATCATGAAGTTTCATTGCTTTTCTCAGTTCCTTGGAACGGCAAAGCCCTTGAATTATAATTGTAAAACTTGCACTGTCCACTAAATTGAATCCTTTCATATAATCAAACACCCTAATTGATTCTTCACCCTTCCCTGCTTTAACTAAACCATCAAGGAGTATGTTGTATGTTTTTATATCTAAACTCCCGCACAATTTCTCCAATTTGTTATGCAATGCAACAGCTTTATCAATCTGTCTGCTTGTGCAATAATGCTTGACAATAGAGCAACACGGCGATGAATCTGGCAACAACCCTTTCTCTAGAATCACATGCAAAAACTCCTCTGCTTCTCTCCACTTGCGTTTGATACAGATTGATGAGATATACTTCGACAAACTAGATGTGCAAGGACTAAAACCTCTTTTCATGATGTCTCTCAGTATTTCATATTTCTCCTTGGAGTGATCTTCCTCGCAAAGAAGATTTACAAAAGCATGATGAGCACTAGTCTTTATTGCAATATCCCTTTCCAATATTACTTTTTGTAATCTAATAGCTTCCTCTAGCTTTTGTTCTCTAGAGTATGCTTTTAGCATACAACCATAAGTAGCATCTTGCAATTCAATCCTATTATCACAAGCTCGCTTGAAAAACATGGTCACAGCATTCACCTTTCCCAAATCACAGAGCTTTTGGATGATTGAATTACATTCTTGTAAAAAATGCTTAGGAAGTAATCCTTTGTCCACCATTATTGACATTACTCTATCAATCACTTCATGTTGTTCATATTTGCAAGCTGCATCAAGTATAGAGCTATAGGTACTAAAACCAGGGTGAAGTTTTCTTTCACACATCTCATCTAAGCGGTAAAAAGAAGCTTCGAACTCCCCATTTCGACTATAGCAATCAACAAGGACATTGTACATAACTGAATTACAAATACCCATGTCTAACAATTTAGCAAGTTTCGTAAATTTTCCATCTTTACGAATAATATGAGCAACCAAGGCCCAAGTGAACTTATCCGGCAAAACCCCAACTCGAATCATAGCACCATAAAAACACCAAGCGAATTTTAATTCATTTTCCCTCTGTAAAACATCAAGAAGTGCATTACAGGCCTGAACTGAAGGAGCAAATCCAGTAATTCTCATTTTACTACACACCTCCAAACCCCCCATAAACAAACCCTTACGGGAAAAGCACTCAACAACAAAGCTTAAAGTATCAGACTGAGAGCTTTTACCTCTAGAAGCTTGAACCATGGCCTCCAATAGAACATTTGCGGGGAGAGTTTGAAGTAAAGGATCCAAGATGGCCTTTGCGGGGCGAGTAAGACCTGACCCGACGGAAAGATTGATGAGATGGCATTGAGATTTGAGATCAGGCTTAAATTTGAGATGGGATATGGCCCAGTTGAAGAAGTTGAGAGAGATTTGAGGCTGGGATTGGGTTTTGTGGAGGATTTGGAGGAAGAGAGAAGGGTTTAGCTTGGAGGAGAGATTGAGATTCTGGAGGAGTGGAACCCAATTGTGTCTTTGGAGTAGAATTGAGGATATTTGCGAGACCAGTTGGTTTTGCTTGATTTGGGTTCTCCAATTGATTTTAGAAGTTGCAGTTGAATATGCTTTGTTCATAAGCATTTGAGTTCAGCAAGCTGCAGACGGCAGAGGCCGCCGGTCTGGCAGTGGAAAGAAGGCAATGCCGCAATGGGATTTTCAATTTTGCAAAAGGAATAGCAAACGGTGTCGTTCGGATTCTATAATAATTGGGCTTTGTAGTTGTAATGTCTAAGCTAAGCCCTTGAAATGAGGGACGGATATACATTTTTGACCGGTGAGGGCAAATTTATTTTAATAAATAATAAATTAAAAATTATATAAAGATACGAATTAATAAAAATAAATAAATAAATTACTACATAATGAATTTCATTAGCAAGTAATATAAGATTTTTGAATATTAAAAAATTAATTGAGATTAACTCAATTAATATACTTATAATAAAGATGGAAAGTTATAGGCTGCAATTTTAACAAAATGTACTAAAAAACAGATCTTACAAATTTTATAGCCAAAAGATAACTTCAGTAAGATATCATATACAAGTAATATTAAAGCAAATATAAAACTAAATTTAAGAAAATTATAAACCAAATTAAAAGTTAATATAAATCTTCAAGTAATCAAATATTCACATTTTACATACTAATAAATATCAATGCTATAAATATATGACATCTCCGACCCATTAAATAATAGGCTGATCTACGTAAAAAAAAATGTACTTTCATTTTTGTGTCAATAATTTTATACTTTTTTTTAACTTTTAAATATAGATATTTTTAATTTCATTTCAAATATAGCATCGGAAAAAAATTATTTAAATTTGAGAGTGATGAAGCACTTCAAATCTATCTTTTTTAACAGCGATGACATGACATTTAATATCTTATTTTAAAATTAAAAAATGAAAACCATATTTATTTATTGCCTTTTCACCGAAACAAACTTTTTCAGTTCTAAATCACAAAACCTCATTCGTGTTCATATCAAACCTGTCAATTGCTTTTGGATGAAGTCAAACTAAATCATATGTTTGATGTTGCTGATATATAGTGAATCAAAATTCTCTTGTGCTTTGTCAAATTGGGAGTATATTCGATAGCGAGGAACTATTGAGGTAAGAATTAATTTATGGCTTTTTATGTCTTTCATGTGGATAGCATTAGTTTTTTAATCCTTCGCAGTGTCTTTTGTATTTTTCATGCTCTTTTTTCACAGTATTGAATTATAAACTAATGTTTGTGGTCCTTTTCTGATTTGAGGAATGAATACAGAAAATAAAAATCCTTCAATATCAAATATTTAGATATCTATAACAGGACTTGCTCAAGTAGAAAGACCATTTGCTCTTGCGAGATGAGGTCTTGAGTTTAAGTCCCCTCTTTTACATTAAGTGAGATTTCACCTTTACAGTGAATGTAAGGGGATGACTATCTTCTGTTGTATAGCCCATGGCCTGCAAGATTCTTTAAATGTGTCTGTGAGTTCTTAAATATATATATATATATATATATATATATATATATATATATATATTTAGAGATCTATTTGGTTTAAACTAAAACTAGAAAAGTAGTACTTAAGCCAAAATTTAAATTCTTGTTAAGTTGTATCCAATTGTGATTATTTTTGTTAACCTCAACATAAATCTCTCAGTTCTACCTTTAGTGACAATAAGAAGCATCCATTAACATATTTTTTAAAGTTGGGACACAGTCTAATTTTGGTTTCCATGTATTTTAGGTTTGATAATATTTGTGAATCTAAAATGGACCCTTTTACTATTTATTTACACCATAGCGAAAGGTTTCGGGAGAAAAATGGATGGTTTTCATGGACTGGAGGAGAATTAGACTATCTTGATATTTATGATGTTGATAAACTTGTGTATTACGAGTTTATGGATGAAATTAAGAAATTGAAATATGTTGGTATTGGTAGAATTGCATTTCTTAAGCTGGCTATGAGCTTTATTGATGGTATACCTTTCTTTAATAATGATCAAGAGTGTTTCCAAATGTTGAAATGGGTGAGGGAAGGGAGAATTGATGTTTATGTTGAGTGTTTAACGGAAGAAGCGGGAGAAAATAATTCTAGAAGAGAATGATAATATTATAGGCGAGTTCAATAATTTTGACGGTGAAAACAATATGGCTTTTGCTGATTTTGAAGATCATTTGTTAGAGCATTTGAGTTTAAATGATGACACAGTTGACGCAAATTATGAGCCAACAGAAACTTCTTATAATAGTAGTGACTGTGATATCGTATTGAGCAATGATGATGACAGCTTTATAAATGCAATGAATATAAGGAAATAAACTAGGCAGGAAGAGATTAATGCAGAGAATGCAACAAATAGAGCAGATAATTCTAAAGACGAAAACATCATTGGTGAACTTGGTGAAAATGGAGCAGATGAAGATAGCTTCCAAACAGTTTATAATGATATAGATGAAAGGGTTTTGACACCATCAAGCAGTTCCGAAAACGATATAATTAGTGATGTGAGGAAAAGAAGGAAGTCTTATATTATGTATGATCCAAGCTGTAATCATAGCATATTAAAATTTAGGGTTATTCAAAGGTTTGCTGATGCTGCTCAGTGTAAGTTAGTTGTGAAGAAGAATGATATTGTAAACGGTTATAATATCAGATGGGTTAAAAGCACAAAAAAAATAGCTGGATGCAAGATGCAGCGAATGCTGTCCTTGGAGACTTTTAGCTCATGAAGCCACTTTTATTGTGAAGACTTTGAAGGACAATCATTGGCTATAGAGTTCAGCATAACATTCAGGCAAATGCTGATTGGCTAGCACAAGAGTATATCTGGAAATTCAAACAAAATCCTTTCTGGTCAGTTACTGAGATGGAAGCAGAAGTTATGAACGATTTTGGTGTTATTGTTCCAATAGTAAAATGCTGTAGGGCTAGAAGAATTGCAAATTTGAAGTTGATGGGGGCTTTAGAGGAACATTATACTAGGTTGAGATCCTACATACTAGAGCAGAAGAGGATTGATCCAGATGGTAGATTCGAATTACAAACTAAATGGAATGAAAAGGAAAATAGTTGTATTTTTAAAAGACTATATTGGATATAGTTGGTTAAGGAAAGGCTTTATGCAGGGTTGTAGGAGAATAATTAGGCTTGATGGGACCTTTTTGAAGATAGTTTTAGGAGGAGCTCTTTGGTATGCTGTTGCAAAAGACTCCAATAATCAGATGTATCTCATAGCCTAGGCAGTTGTGGAGGGTGAGAATCAGATGTCATGTACCTATTTTCTCACTATTCTTTTTAAGGACTTGGGTATCGGTGACGGTTTTGGGTGGTCCTTTTTATCTGACCAGCAGAAGGTTCTATTTGAATTTATTTTATATTATCCATTATTCTGTTCATACGTTATTATAATATAACATCTAACTTGATAATTATTTTTGTAGGGTCTCATTAACAGTATCCAAGAATTAGCTCATAAATGTGCAAGGCACATTTGGGTTAATTGGAAGAAGAAAGGATTTTCTGGTGGGACATTCAAGAAATTGTTTTGGAATGCCGCAAAATGCCCCAATGAGCCATAATTCAAGGTTAAAGTGGAAGCTACTTAGCAAGAGCCCAAGGCAGCATATAAACATTTTATGTAGAGAGATCTAAGGACATTTTGTAGGGCTTGGATCCAAAGTCATTGCAAGAGTGACACCATTGATAATAACATGTGTAAAACTTTCAATGGCTACATTTGGAAAGCTAGGTTTAAGCCATTGATAGAGATTGTGGATGCAATCAGAGAGAATTTGATGATTAGAATGGAAAAATAAGTGAGAATAATGAAGAGATGCAAAGATAAAATATGTCCTAGAATTAGGATAAAATTGTAAGAAATCAGAAAAGAGACAAGGCATTGTATAGTGAAAGCCGTAATTAGAGAAAAATTCCAAGTCCAAATGTTCAATGACCAATTTGTTATGGATATTGTAGGTGGGGCCTGCACATGCAGATGATGGACATTAGGAGTGTAATCGAGCCGAGCCTGGTCGATATAATGGCAAGCTCGAGCTTCACTTGATTAAAATATTTGATCGAACTCTTTATAATTGGTTGAAACTTGACTCGAACTACTCCAGCTCGACTCGATAAAGTTCGAATCTACTAAAAATATAATAAATAGTATACTCGACTCAATTAAGTTTGAATAAATTTAAATCTAATAACAATAATATCCATTAAAAGATTTTTAAAAATCAAAATCGTATCCATAATAAAAATGAAATACTAGAATAATATATATAAACAAATATTATTTTTGGTGCTTTGACTCTTCCATAGCCTTCAATAATTTTAATAACACCAATATCAACATAATCTTCCACCTGCCAAAAAAAAAAAATCAAAGTTGTTAAATGGTAAACTCAATGTGTAAAAGTGAAGATTAATAGGGATGTATCACTCTTTTTATACTGGTAAGACCAACATATTTAAATTTAGTGGTTGTACAAGCACCCTGTGAATTATTACAAGTGATAGGAAAGCATCATGTATAAATAAGCAAATACAAGAAATATCATATCATCAACATTACTAGCAACTGTGTACTTGAGTCTGCAAAGAAAAATTCAGCATAGAGAATAAGGAGAGAATACTATGTACACATTTAAACATCACCCATCTTGAAATATTAAAAACTTGAAATTGTAAAAGATTCATCATATTCAAACGTTTTCAAGCTTGCTACCTCATCAAAGATAAAAAAAAAAAAAATCTTAATATTAATATTTCATGAAAAATGGACAAACCTTTAGAGCATTATGTATGATTTAGACACTAATCTTCTAGTCAAAGTTGGCAATATTTAACTTATCCAACTATTTAGATGCATAAAGAAGAGAAACACCACCATCTGCAAATGGAGAACTTATTGAAGACTTTTCTACTGAAATCCATCCAGAGGAAGTAATAGAATAAGCCACTTGGCACAATATCCTCTTAAACAGTTGCCTCTATAGCATTAGAGTATATGTGACTCTATCTTTCTTTAGCTCCTCCAATATGCAAAAGCCAAATTTGCAATAGTATCATACAAGGAAGTGCAATAGGAAAATATGGTTGTAACATCAAAGAATATAGGCGAACCTTGAGGACATTAACACAACTAGTAACCTTTGCCAGACTTTCTTGCAACTTCTCTTTTAAGTTGCAAGTCTTAACTTAATTGCATATATATCTGCAGTCATAACAGTAGGATAAGCCCCACTTTACACTTCAAATGGAAAAAATTTCTCAAGCATGTCCAGCAATGAAACAATACATACCTGATCACATCCTTTCTCAATGACCTTCTTGTCACCAACACCATCAAAGACAACAATATCATCCTTTAACACTACAATATATACAGTAAAAATAAGTATCAAGTTACATGGCTTAGTATTAATAGGACTTATAAACACCTATTTGCAACTGTCAAGCATATCTATCCATCTTTTGAAGATTGAAACCAAGTTCTTTAGTTATACTTGCAAAGCAGAAGTAACAGAACTCAGTCTTGAATTATACAATAAGAATACAATGACTTAAATATATGTGCAGAAGCAAACTTACCTCACCCCCAGTGAGGACAACAAGAACTTGCAGCCCAACCTTATAGCAGAACTTAATAATTGAAAATAATGTATAGCATCACTAGCTGAATAAACAACCAACCCTAAGCCTAATTCCACCCAAAAGAACATTCTCAAGAATTTGTAAATTTTATGTAAAAATAAGATATTTCAGTCTAAAGACTCCACAGCGTACAATCTCAAACATACTGAACAATCATTGCATGTCTAGCAATGCTAATGAGCAAAATATGTAAAATGTGGCACAAACAAAGGGGCAGACAAATATTAAACATCAAGCTAACACTAAAGCACAAGAAATAGAGGGATCACAAATTCGGTCAAAAAATATACTAAGTTATTGAATATTCTTTTTTTATTTATTTTCCCAACAAGAATTGAAAGGGATGGAAAAAACAACAGAGTATTAATGGGAGAACAAGTGGGAAATCAAAGCTAGAAAAACACTACCAAATATTGTGGTTATCTTTGAACTCGAGCGAAGAGATACGGTAAACGAAGATGATGGTTGATGGCCGGAGAAGAGAAGATGATTGCTTAGGTTATAACCGCAACTAGCAAAAGAGGGGTAGCTTTGGAGAGTTAGGATTTTGGAACTTAAAATAGATCTATGGTTTTTTTTAGGTCTATTTAAATAGGGGAGAGTATAAATATAATTTAATAAATAATAAAAATAGTGAAGCTTGATTAAGCTCGCGAGCAGCTCGAGTCGAGTATTGTGATACTCGAACTTGACTCGACAAATTATTTGAACTACTT
The DNA here is from genome assembly GCA_949630135.1 of Balakata baccata. Classification (NCBI taxonomy): domain Eukaryota; kingdom Viridiplantae; phylum Streptophyta; class Magnoliopsida; order Malpighiales; family Euphorbiaceae; genus Balakata; species Balakata baccata. Next base: position 25,134 of record CATIWF010229767.1, read on the forward strand.
GAACTCGAGCTCAACTCAATTAATTCTGAATCGAATTCAAATATTTTATGAGTCGAGCTCAAATAGCTTACGAGTAGCTTGACTCGTTTACACCCCTAGTGGGCAATGATAAGAATTCTATGTGTGTATGCATGTGCATGTCTATATTACTTAAAGAGGGGACCCTGCAGATCATGTGGATAGCTTCTACCATATGTCAAGTTTCATTACAACACATGAGAAGTTTGGTTTGCAGCCTATGAATGGATCAAACATGTGGCTAAAAGCTGAGTGGGCCATCAGTTATGCCACCTCCTTTTAATAGACAACCTGAGAGACCAAAAAGATAAGGAAGAAAGACAATTGAAAATATGGAGACTCCTAACCCAACTAAGCTCCCTAGAACTGGTGCAAAAATGACATGTCAACTATGCATGCAGGCGGGCCATAACAAAAGAACTTGCAGGGAAAAAGACAACCTTAATTTTCAGAGGCCAATTAAAGTTGCAATGAGACATCTATTTTGATATTTTGAAAGTTTTCCCATTTTTTAAATGTTTCAGTGTATATTGCATAACTCTCAATGCTATATTTTACAGGGGGAAAAGAGGTAGGCCTAGAAAGATTGTTCCTAACAATGATGCATCTAATGTCGTTCCTAAAAGGAGAAAACAGAACAAAACAAGAGGGAGGTGATTCAATGCCTACAACTCAAGTTGCAGTACCAAATTCAGAACTAGCAGCAAACACTTCAGTCCAAAATACTATTCCAATTCCACCTCGAAATTGCATACGAGCAGAACATCTTGGGAGAGGATTTCAAAGATTGCTAGCTGAATCAGAAATTGTGTTCATAAGGGTCAGATTGTAGCTAATTTTTGCTAAAGTTAAAATTGTTGAGTTGAAGCTCATCTTATTATTTCTTATATTTATAATAAGTAGATTTTACAGGATCTAAATTTGAACAATAGGCAGCATGGACAAGTAAGAATTGACGCAGGTGTAATTTCAAAACCCCTCATTCGAAGACAAGTAACAACATCTTATGGGAATCAAGTCAATTCTTCTCAACCCTATTCATGCCAAAGATCAGCTGTTGAAGATGGATATTTGGGAGACATGCCATGAATGTTAGGAATGAATGTGGTTTATGTAAGCTGTTCGGTTTATGAATTTCTTGAACAATTTTGAGCTGGTATATTTTGGCACAATCTTGGAAATATTTTAGATATATTTTGATGTCTCTTGCATGTTGATTTCAATGAACGTATAGTTGGAGGCATATTACTATTAATTCATGAACTTTAATTTGACTTGGAATATGGTTTATGGACAGAATTGTACTGCAGTATTTTTCTATCTTCTCGTTTTTGCTACAGTTCTTTTTTCTTCACAGCTTTTCCTTTGCAGTGTTAGGTGCTATGAAGTAACTAATACAAGATAAGGTTTCATCAATTCATGCTCTTGAAGAAAAATAAGAAGCATGAAAATTCAAATAAAGGGTGTCATGCATTCTTACCTGCAATATAGAGAGAATTTTTTCTCAACAATTTCTTGCAACATCAATCAACTAAACAAAAGATAAATTGATGTATTATATGTCTAATCATTAATGTACAGGACAATAGTTCTCATAAACAGAAGGATCCAAGGATTTTGGATTAGTTATTTGCAGTAAATAACATGGATATCCGTTGTCTTCCGAGCATCAACAACCCTTTTAGTTCTCAAGCATTGGCTTAGCTACAACCCAGAGGTGCTTTAAAGTTTATGTCAAGTGTTCCAGCCAATCTCCTGCAATAGGATTTTGCATTTCTATGGGAGCGATACTGCAGAACATATTACAGGCCAGAAACACAGTTAGGATTTTTTTTCCTTCATAGACGAAATACCTGAAATCCTTGCGTATTATGTTTATAATTTCTTCAAATCTTTAATTTTCTCAGCAGCATCAAACATATGATTTAGTTTGACTTCATCCGAAAGCAATTGACAGGTTTGATGTGAACACGAATAGGGTTTTGCGGCTTAGAACTCAAAAAGTTTGTTTCGGTGAAAAGGCGACAAATAAATGTGGTTTTTTTTTTAAATATTAAATGTCATGTCCTCAATGTTAAATATAAAAATTAGGTTTAAAGTATAGCATCATTCCTAAATTAAAATAATTTTTTTTTAAAATTGTCGTTTGATAGAAAATTAAAAATAGGTATATTTAAATACTAAAAAAATATAGAATTATTTTGACAAAAAAAATTGAAAGTACAGATTTTTTTTTATATAGATTGACCTAAATAATATGTAATTTCAATCTAAAAAATTTGGATACCAATAATACTATAAAATTTAATTAACTTTCATAATTAAGATAATAGAAAAATATGTAAAAAAGAAAAATAAAAAATTAAATTATTTGAAAACTAACCTTGCAAGTGATAAAATATAAATTTTTTACATAACAAACTTTATCTTTATATCAATTTTGTTGTAGTCTATTATTTGTATTTTTCTAACACCAAATAAAGAAAGAGAGAAACAAATATTATAAATTTAAAATGAAATAGAAAGAATGATAGTAATAAAGAGACAGAAAAAAGGTAAGTGTAGAAGAATAAAGATTTAAAAAAAAGTAATAAAAAATAAAATATTAAATTAAATTAATAAAAACTTAAAAGTAATCTATATTTTTTAATAATTTACTGTATAAAATATATAAAACTAAATTTGATTTTTTAAAATAGATATAGAATACTAATATATAACGAAATTCTGTAGGAACTAAAATGAACAGGAGTAATGGGAGCAAGTGTGGAGCCGTCACTGCTTCAAATCGA
>CATIWF010229802.1:0-59827 GCA_949630135.1 Balakata baccata
AAGACTTTAAGGACGAAAAAATATTTTTTATAAATTTTAAAATAGTTATGTTTCTAATACTTGAATTCGAAATCGTTGATTAAACTGGAAGAGATTCACGCTATAATGGCGTAACCATACTTTATAATTTAGGAGAGCAAAATATAATTAGGATTAATCAAACTGATTTTTATCGATTAATCAAACTGAATTTTATAAGTAACTGAAACTTTTAGAACTTATAAAATGCTAACCACACTAAATTGGTTAAAATTTATAACTGAAATTATATTCTATAATGTAATTATAAATAAAAAAAGTTATAGTTAAATACTTTATAAAAAATAACATTATTAAAAAAAATACAATTATCCTTTACAGTTCTTTATGTTTTTATAGCGATGCATGATAACTCCATTATCAATATCATTAAATACATCATTTTCCATATATGTGATCGAATAATTAGACATTATCCATTGATTTTTCATCTTATTACACAACCTATTTTTCATAAATTTCATAAAAAAAAAATGATCTATCAATTGTGGTAGTACTACTGATAGAACAATAACTAAAGTGATGAGTTTATAAACCAATAGATAAAATTTTTGTTCTTATCTTCATCATTTATTTATCAAGGTCATTAATTCCCGTCATATTTATAAACTTAACACTGTACTTCATATCAATAATATATGTTTCCAACTGATTTTCAAGAGCAAATAAATAACCGTCTACTTAACTTATTATTACTTTTTAAAAAGGTCTAAAAGTCATCAACTAATAATTTTTAATTATTTAAAAAATAATAAAAATATGTAAATAATTATTGGTTAGTTTTTTTTTTTAAGAAATAACTAGACAATTTAAAGGATAAAGAGGGTCAAAATAATTATTTATCATATGTATAAATTATATATATAACATAAACACTATCTCATTCATACTTTATGAATTATGTATTTTTTTAACTACTAGAATAACTCGTTGGATATAACAAAATATGTATTAAACGCAATATGTGTTTGTGTATTTGTTGGATTATGGTTTTTTGGTTTATATTATTTGAAGATACATGTTTGAAATATTTTTTTATTAATATTTGAATTTATATTTATATAATATGAAAATAATTTTAATATCGTTAAACAAAATTGCTAATTCAAATATTTTCCACTCATAATTTATTTATATAAAAAAACTACACTAAAACAAGAATATTATTAAAACTTGATTGAAGTTTTAAGCAATTGTCAATATACTAATAGAAAATATAATAGTAATATCCGACAAATACCATGATAATACTATTACAAGTTTCAGAGCATCACTATTATGCAATTGGATAGTGATTGCAAATTGTGAATTTCATTGTTAGAACAAAATTTTAACAATATTTTTAAATATATTTTATTTTTATAATTTATATTAATTTTAATTTGTGGTATTATATTTATTTATTATAAAATAATAAAAATAGAACTCATATAAATTTTTTTATTCATTTGAAATTCTCGCTCTTCTTTCTATATTTGCAAGCTTTCAAAATTAAAAATTATCACCATATTTATGCAATTGTCACATAGAATTTTGTAACTCCACTTGAAAGCTAATAAAAATACTCTTATGCACCAAATAAATAATGAAGGGATTGACTTAATTGGTATTTAAAAAATATAGAAAGCTTGGAGAACTAAATAAATAATATAGATATAATTTAATTGGTATTTAAAAAATATAGGAGTTTTTGAATTGGGATTTTATTGTTGTTTTTTTAAAGAGTTAAATAAGTTAATAGTGTAATAACTTATTTTTCTACTTATTTATATTTAGAGTTTTATAATATTTAATAATTTTTTTATTTTTATTTTTATTTATTTTATTGTTTAAAATTTATATTCCATCTCATTAAATTTAAAAGTAATAAAGCGCTTTTAGTAAATTTTTATTATTTTCTTTCTCTTTTATTTTTTACAGGTAATTTTATTAATAAAAATTAAAATAGTGTCTGAAAGAGTGAATTTTAATATAATAGAAACATGCTCTAACAAGACCAAGCTTCTAATCGGCGATTCAATGTGCGAATCACAAGCCACGCAGGGAAACGTATTACTTACATCTTCCACTCTTTTCTGGTATTACTTCATCTACTGCTGCACTCGCCTTGCCATTTTCTCGCCTTTTCCTTTTATGCCTACGAGATGTTCGATTATATTCCTGTTTCTTGTTTATTGTTTCCCCTTTCTTTTAATGCCGTTTTTTTTTTCTTTAAGATTTCTTTCTCAAATTTGTTGTTTTAGCCTCCAGATAAAAGTTTGGTAGTAGTGAATGCCATTTCTATTAACTTGTCTATAAGGATAGTAATGCTGTTGTGGTTTTTCATCAATCCCCAAAATTTCTTAGTTCTTTTTCTATTTCGTTGATTTTTCCTTATTTCTTTTTGTTGGAGTTGTGCGGGTGCATACGAGTGTTTCTTTGTTTGCCATTTTATGCTCGTAGAATGTGAGATTTATGATTTTGTTTAGATTATACGAACATTTGATTTTTTCTTTCTGGGCTCATGTGAGTCTTTACTTGTCTCCTGGAAGAGAATCAAGTTCTGCATTTTCAACTATTTATAATTTTCAATAATCAGGACTAAAAAAATTTACATGTGAAATTTTGATTGCTGTTAGTATAATTAATGTGCCAAGTATGAGAACAAAAGACATGAATCTGGATGACTGCATAACCCTAGATTATCCAATTTTGTTCACATAATTTATAATCATGAAAATTTGTGGAGGTGGGCTATTAAGCTAAGCCAATTAATGGTGTGACTGACCAGTCTGCTGAAACGCTTGATAAAGTACACTTTGATCTAACCTGCTCCCCTGTTGGTTTGAGGAAGAGTGACAGTGTCATGACAATATAATGCCTATGTTTTTGTTTGGTTATGAGTATTGGATTGAATTATGAATTTCATCCGACATTGTTTATCCCGGAGTTATTGTTATCTGGTGCTATAATTTTATGACCGTGGATGATTTGCTTTTAAAAATCAATTTTCAACTGTTTTATTTTTAATTCACCAGCTATGCTAAAATTTTCAAGTGGAATTTTCTTTTCTTTTGAAGTCCTATTGTGGCATCCGCTTTCTTGGTCTCTTCTTTTTTATTTTTCCTTCGAATGCATACCACTATTATGTGGTGGTATTTTGGGTGTTTGGCAAAGCATTGCAGTCCGCTCTAACATACATTTTGGTATACCATAATGCTACATCGATAGAAAGTTTCAAAATGCAGTATTATTTAATGGGTGCAGAAAAGTTATAACACAAAATGTTGGCCGGTTATTCTGGTAGGATTGGTCAGATCCACAGTTCCACTTGATTACCACATTTTGATTGCTATATTGGATTTGAAAGTCAACTGGTATCTGCCATAACTTGAAAATCATTACATGAAGGATTTATCGTATGCTTACTAAACTGATGTGAAATGGAGATGCTCCTGTTATATATGAAGTTGAAGTATCCAAAGTTTGTTTTCCTATTTGTTGATTGAATGCCTTGTTCAAGAAAATTATTCATCAATTCATATACGTTGTTGTCTTTTTTGTACTTCTCTTTCCTAAATGAGAAAGACTATTGTAAAAATATGCTTTTTAGCTATAGCTTGGTTATTTCTCAGTGCAGGAAAACATGGTGCGTACTGCTTATAAGCATTTTATATCCATCCAAAACAGAAGTTTTTCTGATAAGGTTTGGTGTACTTCCAACATTGGAACTCATTCTGATCTTCAATTGCAGGTCTTCTTGTCCATCATGCATTTGATAAGAATTAGAGGATCCTGTGTCTTGAACATTTGACTTAGCTGTCAGTTCATCATCATATTTGAGGTAGTCTTTTTTGCTTACTATCCAGGCTCTACTGTTCAACAAAAATATTAGCATTCTAGCAGAGTAGTAGTAGAGCATGAGTCAAATTATTTTCTTTAAATCACAAATGTTATAAAATTGATATGTAGTTCATGAAATTGTTAGTTCTTTTTCCATGGGTTCCACAAACTTGCTTAAACCAATTAGAAAATGCCAATGGATTATTATTGGTTATATGAAGTCAAAAATATAAATTTGATATATCAACACAGGACAGACACACTATTAATAGCAGTGCCTCTGGGGTGCTATTATCATTGAAATAATGTTGCGTTCTTAACGTGTGGAATTCTTGTGAGGTTAGATATGGATGAATTAATTTGGAAGCATGATTCCACATGCTAATAGATTTGACCGGGATTTCGTTCAATTATGATCTTGAGTTTAGGATTTTATTGATAGATTTGAAAGGGATCTCTTGTATATCTTTGGATTTGCATTAGGCCTATTTTCTTTTATTAGAAAACAGAAACAATAATGTCACTAATGCTTGTGCTGGTGACATAATACCATTTATAGTAATTTATTTAACATTTAGCACGTCAGAGTAGCTATTAACTTTGGTCCTAACTTCGATAACATTATAGGAGGCTGACTGTTTTTTAATCATTTTTATTCATGGGTTATTCTTCTGCAAAACCTAACTCATAGTAATCTCTCATTAAACCCTTTGAATAGTGAATTTCATACTGTGTGACCCTCTATCATCTGTCCACATGTGCATGATGACATGATTTATTTATATTTATTTCGATAATTTGCATGTGCATGATCTAGGTTGTAGTGTGCCTATTGCTTCATATATATATATATATATATTTATTTTTTGAGCTACTTCAAATTTCAATAACATAATAGAGCATTTACAGAACAGCTTAAGTTGAGGATTTGAATAGATCTTTCTTATCATTTTTCTATTATACTAAATAAAAGTTTATTTATTTAGTTTTGTATTCCCTATGCCTTTTAATTGTATAATTTCAACAGTAACTGTATATTAAAGTCTTAAAGAGAGAGAGAGAGCGAACATTGTTTGTAAGAGGGTTGAAAAGGAGAGAGAAGAATTAATGGTGAGAACATCGACAAGGAGAGGGGTAGTACAGAAAATTTTACCAAAATAGAGAATGACGCCAGAAAGGTGGCATTTAGTGAGAGTGATGAGAAGAGTTAGTGAAAATAGAAAAAGAAAGCATGAGAAAAGATTGAACAATAGAGGTTGAAGTTGGAATTAATTTTGTATTTATCATCTGACGTAATAATCTTCATTATTCTCAACTGTCTCAATTACTCTTGCATTTATTTGTTTTTAATGGTCTTTCAATCTAATATAGTCCCCTTTTTTTCAATGCTCGACCTACCCAACCTCCCCCACTTAACCCTCTTCTTCTTCTTCTTCTTCTTCATTTAGTTAGTTACCCTTTATTTCCTTTAATAAAATCATTTGATCCTATTTATATATACTTATTTGTCCATATAATATTATATTACTCTGTTAATAATTATATGGTTTTATGTAAATAACGATGTATCTTCTGTTGTTTCTGGTTTTTTGAATTGGATCTTGTTTGTTCCTCTAACTAGCAAGGGAAGACCGTTAAATCGTTGCCCTGTATTGGAACTGCAGTGTCTAACTGGGCAAAGGCTTGTCACTTGCCAAATCTGTCTCTACAGATTTTTGAAGTTCTGAAAGTGGGTGAATGCTTTTAAGCACTCTCTGCTCAAAAAAGTAAAGTCAATAACATTTTTCTAATTGTGGGTTTAAAAGTTTGTTGATCAAGAGTCTATAAAAACGTTTTAGCATATGGCTTGTTACAGTTATCTAATTTATCAATTCAAATTTAGCTCTACTGCCTCTGTTATTAGCATATCATCTTCTGTTATTTTTGGATTAAAAGTCAAACAATCTCCTAAACGTGTACAGTTTCTTAATTCAAAACTTCATGGATGGTGATGGCTTGCATATTGACTTATTAGATTAATTCAAGATAATATATTAGCGTAGGCTTGGCTCTATGGAGTCATTGCAACAATTTATATATATATTATTATATTGTAAAGAGCACATATTCAGAAGGGCATTGGACTATTCATGGCTGGTGGGGCCCGAGTCATATACCTCAGCCATTTTCTTCTAAAACTGCTTTCAAGTACAAAGAAAAGATCTATATCTTGTCATGATTTTGCGCATATCATGAGTACCAAGTTACTTTACTGATAATTCACTTTTCAATTATTTCAGCTGGCATGGACACTGAGTCAGAGCCTACTGAGCGGCGATGTGGCATGCTCATGTTGGATAAAAGGTAAATCTAAAATTAGAACTAGAGAAATTCTTAGATAGACTAAATTTACTATATTATTTATAGGCTAATCCAATCATAAATTGATATGTATTTAATTGTTTTATTCTCATTAGTTAAATAAATACAAAATGCATTCATATCATTTAATGATTGAATTAGTTAGTTTATTAATGACATGTAATATAGTAGATATAATACCAACATTCATAGGAAAACTTGGGTTACTGCAACTAACCAGCTTACTTTATCTTCTACTAAACAGGGCAGACAGCTGAAGCCAGACATCTAACCACAGAAACTCTACCTTTTCGTCCATATAGCCCATATTCTTGTTTTTTTTTTTAAAGGAAAAATAGTGCTATTCGGGATTCAAATTTTGTCTCTCTTTCGCTTTTCCTTTTTTAATTTTTTTAGCCACCTTCAATTTCCCATGCTTAAAAAATGGAGCCCAAATAGCGCTACTTGATATAAAAAGGGTGGGATGATAAGAATCTACTAGTCCTAGTGGCAGCAGGATCAGCAGAAAGGGAAGCCTAAATCTTTAACTATTTCTGGTCTGCACAGAGTTCTCATGCAGGAAATCAAGCAAAACGGTACTCTTGCATTTCGGGCACTTGGGATCATCTTCTGAAAGCATCACATACATAAGACACCTTGGGCATCCCACGAGCACCATAGAAGTAGCCTCAGGACTACTGTTGTGTCTAAGGTTGTCTTCTTGTTCTTGGTTTAACTCTGATGACAAGCATGAGATTGGTGGAGATGTTGGTGACACTGTCGCTGATCGGCTTGGTGACTCCACTCGAGGGTTAGGCCTTGGTGGTGACAAATTCAGCTTCAGGTCAAGCTTAGGTGTGTTTCTGTTACGATTTCCATATCGTCGACTCATCTTTTGCCTGTTCTTTATGTAATATACTTCACCTGCCTAAACACAGCAGAAGGAGAAAAAGTTTGAAACTTTGAATTGGTTAGGCAACAATAAAGACTAGTAGAAAGATAAATACAACTGATTAGATACGTTACCTCAAGATTAAGGAACTCTTGCCAACCTGAAGGTTTTTCTAATTCAGTCTTTGAAGAAGGGAGATTAGTATCATGAAAGAGATTAAGGATGAAAGGGAGAGTGGCTAGAGTTGAACTATGACTGCTAGAAACTATAGAACCATCAGAATGATGGTGGTGTTCGTGGGCTTGTACCTGTAAGACCATTATATAAGGGGAAATGAAAGGAGAGAGATGGGTTTTACTTTAAAGCATAATTTAATTATGGGAGAGAGGTGGAGGGTGTAGAGAGAGAGAGAATTGAATTCAATTGAATTGAAGTATTGGTGGAAGAAGAGTGTAAATTGAGGCCAGGAAATGTATTAATGAAATGGAAAAATCCCAAGGAGTATGCAGAAATTGGAGTAAATATTGCAATTGCAAATTGCAGGAAGCTTTTATTAATTGCTTTTAGGGCGGAGGAGAGAAGAGGGGTCGGTGTTTTAAAGTCTTTGAGAGCAATAGCACACGAAAAACCCATTTAAAGCTAATATGTTAGAATTTTTTTTCATTATAAAAAAAATAAAGAGTGTGAGAGAAAACTTCTCCACCTAAGAATTTAATAGAAAGCACCAAGAAATTAAATGTCAACTAGATAAAAGTAACTATAACAGCTAAACCAAATTTAAATATCCAACAGTACTTAAAGAAATTAAATTGAAAACTAAAAATTACCAAATAATATTAAATGGCAACACCCAGAAGTTACATAGGAAACAACAACAAATTTAATATGAATCAAAGAAAAACTGGATTGCTTTCTTCAACTCAAGAAAACATATCCTATTATAGATACTAACTTACTAAGGCATCTATCATAATATTTGGACTTGAAAAACTATGAAGCTAATAACCATTTTATATAAGATTTATTATTGTCCCCAGTGGAATACTATTCTATTATACAGTAGTACAAGCAGAATTGAATAGCTTCTGAATAATAGCCTTGCCAATGATGCTGAATATGATCGCTGAATTAACGTCCAAGTTTGAGGTCAAAACAGTTTTAGGCATGATTTTCATTGCATGGGGAAGAGAAGTATATATTCTCACTGCAACGTTTGTGCAAGTGTTCTAGCCATTCATCTGCAAAGTGTAAAGGAGGCATCTTGTAATGGAGGGAAGAATCTTGTAATGAAAGGACAAAACAGTCTTTTAAAAAATAATTATATTTTTATAATTTCAAGAAAGTGATGGCTGTAACATATCCATGTCTCCTTTTGCCAGATCTCAACATGCCTTTTAAACTCTTTAGGAGGGAGTGACTAATCACCTATTAGACTAGTTGCTCGGATCAGATAGTTGACGGACCCGTTCACCTTGTGGATTGCCCCCATACCCACACGAATGTTCTATAATAGTTTGACCATTTTTGTAATGCTTAATCGAATATTAATGAAATACTAGTATGATTTCTACTTATTTATGTGCCTTTTTTTGTGTAGTTGTGCCTCTTTGATGTGATGTCATATTTATGTGATTGCTTGTTGTATTTATGTGTTATCTTGATTTCGCTATCATACTATGCTTGCAAATGCTATCGGTTATTCGGTTGTTGGTCTGAATTTAACCCATGTCCCATATTATATACAGAATTAGTAGAATAACCTTTGGCTGACTTGCTTGAACGTGATCCAAGTAAGCGCCACACGGTTCCAAGTCTCTAGGCCCGTGACATTTGGTATCAGAGCAGAAGTGATCCGGCTTTTGCAAAAAAAAAAAATGGAACATGGGAAAAACTTCCATGAGTTGAATTGAGGCTCTCGAGGAAAGGATAAAGTCCCTTAAGAGGGACAAGGCTAGTAAGGCCCTAATGGGTGATCGAGCAGTATATCTTGAGCTCATTTTTCAATAAATTGAAGCACTTGAAAAAGAAAATGAGACTTTAAAAGTGGCAGTGGCCGATACAAACTCAATTGTGGCTGCGGTAGCCCAATCTAAAGCTTGGAAAGTCGTGATGGCTAACCAAAAATTCTTTTTAACGGTGGTGGCCAATTCAAATTTGTTTGAGACCTCGATGGCCAAGTCAAATGTAATCAATGAGCTAGTTCACTAAAATTCCACCAAAGGTATGGATTTTGTTGGTGTCGATGATGCAGGGATAGGCGATGATAGATCAGGGAACCTAGAAGAGGCGGTGAAGCAACTTGCTAGTTCCCATAAAATTCTTGAAGATGAAGTTGAGTCCCTATCTAGTGCTCACAAGACTCTTGAAGATGGAGTCGAATCCCTATCCAACGAAGGCCAAAAAGCATTCACCTCAATTCTTGATGAATTGGAGGAGACAAGAACTAAGGTGAGCGTATTGATAAAAGCAATCGAGAATGTTAGTACTAATCCACCCGAATCTAGGAAGATAAAGATCCCTGAGCCTAGGACTTACGACCACATCAGGGATTCAAAGGAAGTGGAGAACTTTTTATTTGACCTCGATTCTTATTTTGAGGCTACCAAGATAAGCATGAATGAAAAAAAGTTAAGGGTGGCTTTGATGTATCTAGCTGGAGATGCCAAACTCTAGTAGCGGAGCCAAGTGGAAGAAATGAGAAATGACAACAACGCAATCTACTCCTAGGAGGAATTCAATAAGGAACTCAGAACGCAGTTTTGCGCCGAGAATGCGGCTTATACTGCTCGTTGCAAGCTAAGCGAACTACAACAAATAGGGCACATCCAGGAATATGTGAGAAGCTTCCAAGCACTCATTTTGGACATATAAGATATGTCAGAGGCCAACAAATTCTTCAATTTTATGAAAGGGTTGAAGCCTTGGTCCAAGAATGAGTTATATCGATGGGGAATCAAAGACTACCATACGACCATCACTGCTGTGGAAAGTCTAGATGACTACTCGGAAAATAACTCGAAGAGGAAGTTCACAATTTTCCTAAGTTCAGATAATCGTTCGAACAAATGGAGTAGGTTCTCTACTAGGAAAGGAGAACGGACCAATCAATTTCTTGGAGGAAGTAAGAGGTGAAGTTGGGGTCCAACTTTCGATAAGAAATTTAATGGCGGAACAGGACTTGAGAAAAAAAAGCCTTGACTTGCAAAATATTGCTCCTAGTTTCCAAAGCATAAAGAATTAGGGGGTCGGATCACAAAGTAGTGCTACAAAGCCCATATGTTGCTTTCTTTGTAAGGGACTTCATATAATTACTAAATGCCCACATCGAGGAGTTTTGAGTGCTTTACGCTTATTACAAAGGGAAGAGAATGCCCAAAAGGAGGACACTAGAGAGGCGTCAATTATGGGAGCCTTAAAGTTCCTTAGAGGCATAGGCACCCAGGCGATCTTATAGAAAGACAAAATAGGAAAGGGTCTAATGTATGTAGATATGGTGATAAACAGGAAGTCTTGTAGGGCCCTTATCGATACTGGAGCAATAGATAATTTTGTAACAGAGAAGGAGGCTACAAGGCTAAAGCTTCAGGTTAGACAAGATGGGGGCAAGATCAAGGCTATTAACTTGGCAGCCAAAAAGATTGTGGGCACCGCGATCATGATTCCAGTAAGAGTTGGCCCGTGGACAAGGAATATCAATTTTATAGTGGCTCCCATGGATGATTTTGACGTGGTGTTGGGGATTGATTTCTTCAAGGAAAGTCTCGCTGTTCCCATGCCTACTACTAGTTGTCTCATCTTCCTTAATAGTGAGACACATTGCGTGGTCCTAACAACAATAAGCCCTGTGAGTGAAAAAAAGATAATTTCAGCCCTCCAATTCAAGAAAGGGATCAAGTGGAAAGAACCTTCCTATGTGCCTATTCCCATTTTTAGGGAACCAGAAGGGGATGCGAGAGTTCATAAACAAATTGAGCCAGTATTGAGGGAATATGCCGATATCATGCCATAGAAATTGCCTAATACCTTGCCCTCACAAAGAGAGGTAGATCATGAGATTGAGCTGTTTCCAGGAGGGAAGCCGCCCATTAGAGCCTCATATAGAATGGCTCCTCCTGAATTAGTTGAGTTGCGGAAACAGTTGGATGAGCTTCTAGAGGCAGGATTCATTCGTCCTTCAAGGGCTCCTTTAGGGGCTCCGGTGTTGCAAAAGAAACAAGATGGGAGCTTGAGATTGTGTGTTGACTACAAAGCTCTCAACAAGGTGACAGTAAGGAACAAGTATTCGATTCCCCTCATTATTGACTTGTTCGATCAATTGAGTTAGGTCAAATATTTCACGAAGCTTAATTTACAGTCAGGCTATTATCAAGTCCGCATCAAGGAATGGGACGAACCAAAAACCACCTGTGTTACTTGGTATGATGCATTTGAATTTCTTGTTATGCCTTTTGGACTAACAAATGCTCTCGCAACTTTTTGTACTCTCATGAATCAGGTTTTCTACGAATACTTGGACAAGTTCATAGTGGTGCACCTGAATGATTTTATGGTTTACAGTGCCATCTTAGAAGAACATCGAGAGCACTTACGCTTAGTTTTCAACAAGCTCAGGGAGAATCAACTTTTTCTCAAGTGGGAGAAATGTGTCTTCGGATAATGCAGCATCAAGTTCTTGGGCCATATGGTGGAACAAGGCTAAATTCATATGGACAAGGCCAAGATAAAGGCAATTCAGAACTGGAAGATTCCAACTTGTTTGACAGAGCTCAGATCACTCTTGGGACTTGCCAACTACTACAGACGATTTGTACAAGATTATTCTCAACAAATCTTGCCCCTCACAGAGTTGTTGAAAAAGGAAAACCGATGGCAATGGACTCAAGAATGTCATGATGCATTTAAGAATCTAAAACAGAGATTGCAACAAGAACCAGTGCTAGCCCTCCCTGATATGACAGAACCTTTTGAGGTACAAACAAACGCCTCAGACTTTGCATTAAGGGGAGTTTTGATGCAAGAGAATCACCATGTATCCTTTGAGAGTAGGAAGTTAAATGACATAGAGCGGTGGTATACAGCATAGGAAAATGAGTTATTGGCTGTAATTCATTATCTTGGGTGTGGAGACATTACTTGTTAGGGTCCAAGTTTGTAGTCAAGACCGACAACACCGCAGTTAGCTATTTCCTAATACAACCCAAATTAACTTCAAAGCAAGCCAGGTGGCAAGAATTTCTAGCCGAGTTTGACCTGGTATTCGAATATAAGACGGAAAGGTTCAACCAAGTGGCAGATGCACTGAGCAGAAAAGTGGAATTAGCGGTGGTAAGCCAGTTGGCCCATCTCTCAAGGAGCCAAGTTATCACTTCGTTGAGAGACCAGATTAAACTCAATCTTGACAAAGACCCATAAGCCATGGTGTTGGTAGAGTTGGCCAAACAAGGAAAAACTAGGCAATTCTGGTGGGAATATGATTTGTTGTGGACAATAAAGCAACGGTTATATGTGCCAAAAGCGGGACAATTGCGGAAACTACTACTGCAAGAGTACCAATTGCGGAAACTACTACTGCAAGAGTACTAATTGTGAAAACTACTACTGCAAGAGTACCATGATACATTATGGGCAAGTCATCCGAGGTAACACCATACTTTCGCAGTCTTATAACAAAATTATTATTGGCCCCAGATGGAGGAAGACGTGTGGGAATATACAAAAACTTGCCTAGTTTGCCAACAAGACAAACTAGATAGATAGATTTTGGCGGGATTATTACAACATCTACCAATACCTCAACGTCCATGGGAAAGCGTCTCCTTGGATTTCATCACAAGTTCGCCCAGAGTGGGGGAGTGTGACACGATCTTGGTGGTCATTGATCACTTCTCCAAGTATGAGACTTTCATTGCTATGTCAAAATACCGTTCAACGTAAACAACGACTCGAACATTCTTCAAACATGTGGTCAAGTATTAGGGTGTTCCCAAGAGCATTGTCAGTGATAGAGACAGGCGATTTGTGGGATCATTTTGGTCAGAATTATTCCGTCTCTTGGGGTCCCAACTAGACATGTCAACCAGTTATCATCCCCAAACTGATGGCCAAACAGGAAGATTCAATAGCCTACTAGAAGAATATCTGCGACACTTTGTCAATTCTAGTCAAAAGAATTGGCCATCTTTACTTGATGTGGTCCAATTTGGTTTCAGTTGTCAGAAGAGCTCCACCACTAACAAAAGTCCTTTTGGGATTGTTACAGGTCAGCAACCTCTGGTGCCCTACACTCTTGATGTACCATACAAAGGTAAGAACCCAAATGCCTTCCTTTTCACAAAAGAGTGGAAGCAGAATGAAGAGATTGCAAAAGCACCTTTAGAAAAACCAGAGAATGAAAAAATGAGTTGATAAAAATAGATAATCTCAACAATTTCAAGTGATAGATATGGTGATGGTGAAGCTACTACCAGAGCAATTGTGGTTTCTTCACAATAGAGATAAAAGATTTGTGAGGAGATATGAAGGTCCAATTCCTATTGTTGCTAAAGTGAGACAAATTTTTTATAAGATTGAGCCACTAGAGTGAATGCAAGTTCATCCTGTGTTCCACATCAACAACTTGAAGCCGTAATCCAGACAAGATAGATGTCAACCGCAACAAAGCAATCAGACCAACCATCAGTAAACAACCACCTACCAACAAAGAGGTGGAAGAGATTCTAGTAGAACGCATGCAAGTCATCTAGCCGGTGACAATTCAAATAATACGTAGTCAAGTGGAAAGGGCAAAGCGACGAGAAGACTACCTGAGAAAAAACCGAAGACTTATCTTGCTTCAGCCTACAAATCGACACCTTTTTAAAAACTCAATCGATGAGGATGTCGATTATTTGAGTGAGGGAGAGTGTAAGGGGGGCATCTTGTAATGAGGATAAGAATCTTATAATGAAAGGTCGAAATGGTTTTTTTAAAAATAATTATATTTTTGTAATTTTAAGGGAGCAATGGCTGGAAGATATCCATGTCTTTTTCTGTCAAGTCTCAACATGCTCATTAAGCTTTTTAGGGAGAGTAACTAGTCACCTATTGAACTAGTTGCTCGGATCAGATAGTTGACAGACCCGTTCATCTTGTGGATTGCCCCCTACCCACACCAACCCATACGAACGTTCTATAATGGCTCGACTATTTTTGTAATGCTCAATCGAATATTAATGAAATATTACCCGATTTCTACTCATTTCTATGTCTTTCTTTGTATGGTTATGCTTCTTTGAAGTGATGTCATGTTTATGTGATCGTTTATTGTATTTATGTGTTATCTTGATTTTACTATCATACCGTGCTTGCAAATACTATCGGTTATTCGGTCGTTGGCCCGAATCTAACTCATATCTCATCTTATATACAGAATTAGCAGAATAACTTTTGGTTGGTTTGCTTGAACGCGATCCAAATAAGCGCTACACGGTCTCAAGTGTCTGAGCCCGTGGCACAAAGCTCACCATAACTTTTGCAGTTGGGAATTAATCTTTTAAATTTTAGTTGGGCAGAAAAGAGAAGTTAAAAAGATATTAAATTGCCAGTATAAAACTTGCAAAGCATGCAATAATATATATCAAGCAATATAACCCCAGGAAAAAAAAAACAGCCGCATGGATAGGTATAAAATTTCGATTAATGGCAGCTTTTCTTGCCTGGGGTTGCTTAAGCACCTCTTGTCTTTATAATATCATTCAATTAATTAATTACGAATATTTCAATGTGAGAAATTATACGATAGATTCAGTTTATTATGTTATTTATAAATTAATTAATTTATATAATAATATATATTTTGTTTATTCACATTAGTTGATGTGAATATAATAATTAATGTGATTGAATTAGTTTACAAACGATATAATTGATTAATAACTTTTCTCCAAACTGATTCACTTCTGAAAGTAATTTCAATTTTTTTAATCTGAGATTGACAAATTTTTTTTTCCTGAACTGAAGTATGATGTTCACTCATCTGCATAAGAATTACTGTGAACCTTTTTATTTTAATTAATTATATAATTCGAACACAGTTTAAATATATGAATATACTAACATAATCATTTTTCTGATGTTAGAAAACAAAAAGAAAAAAGAGAGAAATTTTAAGATGTAATTGTCATTCTGTTCAAAGCAGCTCACTATTTATTATATTTAACCAAATGGCTGATAAATTTGTGCATACCAAAATTTTCTTTTCTCTCTCTTTTAAATAGTAATGAGATTCACCATTTAAGAAATTTTTTCTCTTTTAAATTGTAAATTTGTGCATACCATTTAATACCAGTAAATGAGTATTAATTTTGTAGTTTGTACTTTAATGAGATTCACCAAAAGCCAAACTGCACAAATTTCTTTATATTATTTATTTATTATATATTATTACTATTATTTATTAGTCAGTTTTGGATAAGTTTGTATTTATATGAGCCATTTAAGGCAATGCAATAAAACTCTGATAAATATATTAATTGAATTTGGGTTCTAAACAGGGAATTGTTGACTATCTTGGTTTGCAATTTTCTAGTTGAAAAGCCTAACTAAATAAACACAGAATTAGAAAATTTTCCCTTCTGCACATTGGACTTTATAAAAACAGTCGCTCAATTTTCATATTAACTTTCAATTATGGTTGTCAATTTTGGAAATTAAATCCGCATTGGTAAAACTATTTATCAATTAGGTTGATTTAAATATAATAATTATCTATAAATGTGTATAAATAATTCAATTTGGGTGGCAGTTGGGTATGAGATAATATAGTATGCACTCACTGCATTTTTATTTTTTAAAATTTTGATTAATCTTACAGCCAGCCAATTGGGTTAAATTGTTTGTAAATAATTAATTTGAATTATTATTGCTAGATTACCGATATTTAAACTTCAATCTCTTATTCTATGAGTTAAATATATTATTTTTGTAATTAATGTTTTTGAATATTTATTTATTCTAATAACCTTGTAGTTTGAGACATTATGACATGATAAATGCAGTTATTTCAACAATTTTGCATGCATTCAGTTTGGAAAGTCATTTTTTTAATAAATACTGAACAATTACATGAAAATCCCTAGCTTATTAATTATTATATTTTGAAGTAAAATCCTAAACTTTTTCTTTCAGATTTATATTAATATGATCAAACAATATAACACATTTTCAAGTTTAAATTCTTACATTCAATACTCATAGCATCCCTTCTTGTATATTTTCTGATGTGAGATTCGTCTAGAAATGTTACAATTTATGCTTAAAATTCTTTCTGTTTTTTTTAATAGGGATGTTTTTATTTATATGCACCATATTTTTGTAAT
This sequence comes from Balakata baccata, assembly GCA_949630135.1. Classification (NCBI taxonomy): domain Eukaryota; kingdom Viridiplantae; phylum Streptophyta; class Magnoliopsida; order Malpighiales; family Euphorbiaceae; genus Balakata; species Balakata baccata. The sequence continues at coordinate 16,450 of CATIWF010229802.1, forward strand.
ATGGTACTGGGTTTAAATGGTGAATATATAATGATTATAGGAAAAATTATTATTTATTCTATATAGTTTGACGTAATACATTAATATTCTATGAGGTTTAAAAATTATATGATTTGTCCATCGTGGTTTGACATAATGTACTACTACCTTCTGTGATTTGAATATTATATTATTTACTCTATATAATTTGACATAATACACTAGTGAGAAAAAATATTTTCTTTTGCCCAAGGATACTAGTATAATAAATCAAACTTTTCGGAGTAGTGGTACAATATATTAAAACTTTAGGGGGTAAATAATATAATTTTCAAATATTAGGATACTAGTATATTATATAAAACAATATGAGACAAATCATATAATTTTTAAATATTAGAGGGATTCCAAGTATTATGTCAAAAGTAAATAGTAATTTTTCCATGATTTTATTATTGTATGATTTTATTTATTAATTAATTTTAGTACTTTCAACTGCAGTAGGTTATTTAATTTACTAGCCTTTCACCAATTTTTCAAGATGAAATCAATCCAACAAATGAACTCGAGGAATACACTTCATACTTTTTTTTTTTTTTTTTTAGGAAAAGACTTTATAACATATGTTTTGTAATTTTAACTTTTTAATTCTCCTTTTGAATATAAAAATATTTTTTTTTTCAATAAATGACAGTTTTTGACTTACACAAGTCTATACATTTAAACCTTATTTTTTCTCCTAATTTTTAGAATTTTTTTAATTATTCTTCTACCATTTGGTATAAAAAAAACTAACAATAACATAATTGTGTTGATAATAGAATAAAGACCTAATCGAAGATGCATACTGATAATGGTTTACTAAAAGGTATATGTATATAGCTCAAATTACTAAATGTGCATAAAAAAAATATGCAATTAATATAGTAATTGTGTATGTAGTATATATCTTACATATATTTGTGTTGCTTGTAATTGCATATAAAAATATATAATAAGTATATGATATTTATATACTTGATATATGTTTAATCTATTTTTATTACTGAAATTGTTGAATGTGCATAAAAAAATATATGCAAATAATATAATAATTATATATGCAGTATATATTTTACATATATTTGTGTTACTTGTGATTATTAAATACATATAAAAATATATGACATGTATATGATATTTATATATTTTGATATATGTTTTATTATTTATATTACTCAAATTATTAAATGTGAATAAAAAATAATATATGCAATATATATTTTACATATATTGTATTACTCATAATTATTAAATGTATATAAAAATATATGACATTTATATACTAGATATATTTTTTATGTATTTATACTATATAATTTTTAATTAACAATTTTACTCTTATTCATATAAATTTGTGCTTTGTTTTGCAAAAGCAATTTCAAAATAAATGCATCTTCTCTAATAGAATATTCAAACCCACAATATATAAAGTCATGGCATGAAAACTATATTATCATTTAACAATTTAAATAAAATATTTGGATTCATTTGTTATCAAATTTAAAGAAAAAATTAAAAATAGGAAAAATACTTGATAGGAAGTAAAAAGAAAAAAAGAAAGCGCATTAATAATTTTGATGTGCTCGACAAGAATGGAATGAGGTGAAAAAAATAGAAATAAAAAGGAAAGTATATGGGCCTTTAATAGTAGATTCTATTTGTCTGTTACTATTATACTGTGCAATGTGAAACAATTTTGGCATATTAATGTAAATTGTTTTAACAGAAAAATTAGTTTTGAAAGAAATTATTTTGTGATGTTAAAATATTATGCTGAATGGAGCAAATGTGTCTATTTCCCAATAAACTTTTGTCAAAAGAAAAATAAAAAAAATTAATATATTTTTTGTTGTTCAAAGTTTCTTTAAGAGATTATTAATTTGATTAGAATGTGGTCAGTCCAGAGAGGAAATATCATTTACTGCTAGAAACCTGTGTCAGAGACCATAACATGTAAATACATGTATACGGATTTTCTCATACTTACTCCTCAATGTTAATAATTTCTTTTGTAATTAATAAATTAATAAACTATGAAAAATACTTGCAATTATACAGTTTTAAAGATGAAATTAAAAGATTGACTGTCTTTTTGATTCAAGAAAAAGAAAATTTATGAGAGATAAATTAAAAAAAAAAAAGAAGAAAAAAAAAACAATAAATATTGATGTGGGGTGAATGATGAAAGAAGAATTGAATTCTCAACTATCCTTCATAGAAAAAGATGAAAAGCATTAAGTGAGATGGCCAAAAATTAGCCTCTAAATCTGGGAATAGTGAATGAGAGTGCTCTCTATTTTGATTTGATTGCTTTTCACGGCAGAAATTGCATTCATTCCCCCATTAGCATTTCTATGCCTTTGAGCAACCAAACTCCACATTTACGCCTTTATTATGAACATTCATTTTATCTTTTTCCTTCTTTTATTTTTTGTTAATTTTTCTTATGACCCTATTTTGATTGATGAATTTTAAAATTTATAGATTAATAGAATTTATAGATTGTGAAATCCATAGATTCTAAAAATTCCATTATTTGATTTACCTATAAAATTTATGGATTGATGATACAATTACATACAATTACCTTTACACTTATGTTTGGTTTAATGACCACAATACATGGATTTAACAATTAATTTCCAATTTTACTTTTTATTAAATATTAATTATTTATTATTAATTAAGCATATATAATCAATTTTACTATATACTTAAAAGTTTTAAAAATAAAATTGGTTATTTTAAGAGTTAGAAAAAAAAAAGTTCTAATGTTTAATCACATTGCTAAAAAATATTTTTATTAATAATAATAAAGTAATTAGTTAAAATTCAAAGAAAATTGATTTTGCCTTTTTATGATTAAGGATAGTTTTTGAAATATTATTAATTTATTAGGAACAACAATCTCTTATTGATCAAAATCTCTAGATTTTGAATTTTCCTACCTAAAAGATACGAAATCAAATCTTTAAAAAATGAAGGATTTTGATGGATAAAATATTTTTTAAAATTTATAAATTTTAACTTTTATTAAGTAGCAAAAGATGAATTTAATATAAATTCATAAATTATTCAAAATTTATCGTTTAAAATCTCCCAATTTAAATATATTTTATATCTCTTTTTAATGTGGGTTGTTCAATTATTAGTTATTCTGTAAGATAGAAAATCAGTGAGTTTAATGATGGCGTTTATATGAGACCACCCAACCTTTTTCCACTTGCATTTCTCTATGACAAACTTTCAATGCTCCCATTAAAAACTTTTAATCATGTTATGTACACTGTACACAATAGGGCCATATATATTTAGTTGAGGAATGCTTTTTTTCTAATACTCTCTGATACTCACCCTTGATTGGTTAGTGATGACAAAAAAAAATATCTAAAAGTAAGAAGCGAAAAAAAAATATATTTTTAAAAATTTCCCTCTTTACCTGCTAATTAAGGAGGAGTAAGTGTAGAAGAATGGCAGAAAAAAAGAGAATATCATTATATATATTTATTTATTATTTTTCTTGATTTTCCTAAATTAATTTACATGAAATATATTATATTCGATTGAAATTAAATTCACATAATAATAATAATAATAATAATAATAATAATAATAATAATAATAGTTGAAGTAAGTAGAATCTTTTCGATTTTAAGTAACTGAGAATAAAAACAAATCAAACCGAACCAATGAAATGGACACCTCCAATTAAATCAGCTAATGCAAGGGTTAATTACATCAATGGTAACTTTGTATTATTTGTATTTAAATCATAATTTTTTGTTTTGTAACACTAAAATTACTAAACTTTATAAATTATTGCAGAAAAATCATCATCGATCAATTTTGACGAGTTATTAACCGGAAAATTCATTTTTTATGAGTTTATTGGATTATAATAGTATCACAACTCTACTATAGTTACCTTTGACCATAGTTCTTACAAATTGCAGAAAAATTATCGCAAAAAATGGTATCACAACACCATTAGTTACTTCTGGCCACATTATTTTGCAGACATCTTCAAGTGCAAAAGTTTTGGGAGACAAGCATAACTTTGTGCCCCTGGATGCAATCACACCTTTATTTAACTTTTAACCCAATGCTGAAACTTGAGTAAACCCTGTGTTCTAGTCACATACATGTATAATACAACAAAGATATGTGTCCATGCTAGGACTCTCCTATATTCAAAATCTTCAAAAATTTCCTCTTTACTTAAAATATCCAGCACCAGTACTTTAAAGTGAAGAACATAAATAAATTTGACCATAACCAATCCAACTATACCGGCTAATTTCACATGCATGTGATCTAACAAAACGCAGTTTTATGTCACTAATTCTGAAGGATTCCGTTAGTTTAACCTTCTGTCCTTTTACTGATGAAAAATTTAGTCTGATTAACTCAAGTTAGCCTCATTTACAACAACACTATAGTGTTTGCTCTTTTATTTTTTTCCTTAAAGTGCTATCGACCCTTCAATTTATACTGCAAAGCTAGCAGACATCTTTTCATCTCTAAGAAAAAAGGAAAAATTATCCACTATATCATGCAGATTACATTTATATTACATAACCAACTGAAATAACATGATTAATATCTCTCAGTAAATTTGAATTACCCAGAAACAAAGAAAAGATATGTATATTTACACATACCAAACATATTTGATGTTAAATGTGTAGGATCCATGTCTAGTCCTCCAAGGTCTGTTGCTGCTCAAGTTCATCTAATTGCTCAGTTTCAATCAAATGGGCTGCTGTGCCATTGACACCATAATTTTCATTCCTACATTGTAACAACTGTTCTCGAAGACTCCGGACCAGCTCATTAAGTTTCTGAATATTCTTTTCTTGAGAGAGTATGATCTGCAGCAAAGTTGATAGCCCATAGGATTAACATCAATGAACATAAAGATTATACATCTTGATTTACTATTAGACGACCTTGCATCTCAAGCATCAGTCAAAGGAGGAAGAAAACAGGGTTATGTTAAAGTATCTTTTCAGACAATATAAAAAATAGAATAGTGAAGGCAAATGCAATGAACAATGGATTACGCTGCAAACGGAAGCATTTTAATACTGTAGAAAAGTGTAAATATATCAAGAATCAAAGGGTAAGGTTCTCCTAGTGGCTTCCTCCCCTCAGTTTTTGGGTTAAGTTAAAGAGTTAAGAGTTAATGAGAAGCTTTTGTATTTTGCTATGTGTGATAGTTCTTTACTCAGTTTCTGGTTCTTGGACTTGGAGCAGGGTGTATATTGTAACCACTTAACTGACATGTTTCTGCTTCCAAAAGGTCTGCATGTGCTCCCTAATCTTTCACTGTAGATTCTTTCTCTGCTTGTATCTAATCAGTTTTCTCACATTATTGAATTATAATAAAGTCCATTATAGTCCTCTAAGTTTCAAACTACATGGAGTTGCAACCTCTTCAAAATCTTGCTTCAAATGTTGAGTGTCGGAGCTGGGCTTTGACTGGGCTATTGCAATCCTTTCACATTGACCAGAAAAATGAAATTTCTTGATGATAGTTGCAGAAACAAAATGCAGAAATTCTGGTAGTAATTGCATTTTTGTAGGAGATTGATATATTCAAGGAAAGGATAGTTCTTTTTGTGGAGTAGATCAGTAGGATAGGCAAAAAAAAGTTAGACCTTTCATATCTATTTTTAGCCGAAGGAAAATAGAATGTCACTGCCCCATATCTAATACAATTACAAAGTTTTATACTCTCTCTTACCCTTCTATTTTTCTATCCTTTTGAGGCGAACAACTCATCCTTTTTTTTTTATAGACTTTCTTCTTCTCCTTGCCAAATTCTCTTACTCTACAGACAATGACGAGCAAGAAGGGATACAATTCGATTGGAAATAATGTATGATTATATCTTATTAGCAGAGAACTTAACCTCCAAACTTCCAAAAATGGTGCAAAGATCAGACTCAAAAGTTGTTTTTCTTTCTCAACGAAACATAAAATCAACTCAGCGTCTACCCTAATCTAAAGGAAGTTAGCTGCGTTTGCTGAAAGTTCTAAAGATGTAATGTCCTTTTACAATATGATGACCCAATAAGATACAGGCGCTATACATTAAGCAAAGATCCCCCAAAATCAACCTCGAGGAAAATTTTCATGTGCCCTTATCTTCACAAATCACAACTATCATGGACCATTTTAGATGCAAATCAAGCACTCAAACTGACAGCAGTACAAACTAACAGGCTAGCAGCAACTGACATAGCAATTAACCACAATTTCCCTCTTGAGCAGATAATAAAGTGCCTAAAAACAAACTGAAGCAAAAACCCAATAAAGATAGTTGATCTGTCCTTTATATTTGTGCAAATAAGCTCATAGTTTGGTCATAAAAAATTCAAAACAAGAAATTTAGTGAAAGGGAAAAAAAAAAAAAGGAAAACCTTTTCTTTGATAACTTCTTCGCGTTTGGAATTAAATCGCTCCTTGGTGGAGATTGCCGGACTTGCTTCAATCTCGTTCCCAAATTGTTGTTTCCACTCAAATTGCGATGTAAATACAATTAACAGTAGCACAAAAACCAATACCCACGGTCTGGACATTGTCAAATGCAGCACTCTCACTTCTATCTGCTCATAGCCATGAAAAAATAGAAGTAAAAACAAATGAGCATAAGATTCCGTCGGAATCAACCAAAAGCAAAGACAATTGTGATTACGGAAACTCACATATCAGACCTCAGTAAGAGCAGCATTTGCTGATGGTTGCCTTCTTCTATCTCGGTTTCGCTTTCAGATTTTGTTTTTGGAGTAGGAATCACTAAGAATTTCTGTAATGCCTTTCGCCTACTATCGCGGCTAAAATCAAGGTTGTTTTTACTAACCTTTTTTTTTTTCCGTTCTTCCATTGTCTTTTGAAAATTTCATTTGTGCCCTCAAACTTATATGAACTTCGTGATTACGAGCTAATTCTTTTTAGATTCTCATATATACGTCATAAATGAGACTTATTGACACTTGTTAAATAGATCTCTCTCAGAAAAAAAAAAATTTGTGAATTACAAAATGAATCTAGAATCTTTTCGTATCAGAGTCTCATAAATGTCAATCTCAAAAATTATGACTGAACACGATATATTATACATCTATAACAGTATTTGAGATTGCGGTTAAGAATCATATAAATATATTTTAAATTTTTTTTTAATTGACTGATTTTTTTAATTTTTTATAAGCTATTTTTTTCAAATCTAGTTTTAGAAAAAATATCTATTTACTTATTTTTACGAAAAAAAAAATTTTAAAACTTCCAAAAAATATTTTTTTGAAACGTAATAACAAAAATCTTCTCACCATCTTTAGTGCAAATGTGACAGCAATGTGTACTCTCTAGACTTTTTTACAAATTGACGTTCGTAAATGGATGGGCAGTGTGCTGTAAAATTTAGTTCAGAAAGCGTCCCAAATGGGATTGGTTTTGGAGGAGGCGAAAATCACTTTGGTCTATTCCACGCTACAAGTTTAGATGCGGGACGCACCTTCAGTTGCACCACATTTGGCAGTCCTCTCCTCTCTAAAACCACTCGTATCTTCCCAGAAGTGATAGAATGCTGGGGAATTGTTAAAAAAAGAACTAAGCAAGAAACACAGGATGTCCTCAAAGGTATAGTGTTAGAGAGATTCAAGGAGGACCGCCACATGCTAAACATGGTTGAACTTGCGAATTCAAGTGTAAGTCTGGTAAGATTTCTAGCTTCACTCTATGCAATCCCAAAATGAATGACATTTCCATACTAATAGATGATCCTGTAGTTGCACCCTGTTCAGGGTAATTCTGTATTACAAACCTGAACAAGAGTTATTTTTAACAGCTTTTAACCTTACATCTTAGTTTATATGCATGCCCTGATATGGATTGGAATCAAATATCCCGTCAATTCGGTTAAAAGCTCTTCATGAACAATATTGTATAGTATTTCAGTGCAATAGAATTTGATGATACTTCGTGAAATCCAAAACAATAAACTATAACTAAGGGAAGAAAAAAGGGTCAAGATATCCTTTGGAGCTGGAGAAAATGTAAGGCTACTCATCATTCAACTAACTTGCTACACGAAATATTTATAATCACTATAATATTATGCATCTACATTAAATATGTGAAAATAAAAGGTCTTTAAAGATTTACCTTTCTAAATACATAGCACACCCAAGTCACTGAACTCTCCAAAGTTAAGATTTTTCTGGTCTAAATCATATTTACAAATTTTTCAAGGACCCAAATGATTCAATAATAAACTATCATATATTGTAGCAATAGTTAACCGCAGGATTGATCGAGGGATAAACCAATGAGTGCGTATATGGCAGCAAGATATCCCAAATCACAAGTTACTTCATAACAAGACAACTAAACCACCACAACCTTGTTTTGTACACTCTAAAGAAATCACAAGACTGATCATCAATGTTCCAGAAGAAATGCAATTCATGCAAACGAGAATGTGTTTCAAGAACCTGATAAACGGATTTCATTTTAACACAAGTCCATATCTTTTGATCTAAATATCTAATGTCCAACCACCACAACCAACGAAACCCAAAATGAAACTGTAAACATTCTCTAAGCAAAATAGTGAAAAACCATCATTAGCTGTGGGAACCATCTCGAGATGAATGATGAGATGCACATAAACAAAGAAATCACACAAGTAACCAATAAAAATTTTCAAATAAATCATTGAACTCTCCGGGATCATGACCGTGAACTTATTCATGGAGCAATTCAATAATAAGTAGATGTATATGTCAGTAGAATATTGTCTTCAACAATTTTAGAATCAAAGAAACGTAACGGTAATCATCAACGTTTCAGAAAAATGCTATTTGTTTCAAGAACCTGCTGAACGATTTTCATTTTAGCACAAGCCCATATCCCTTTATCTAATATTCATCCACCCAACAATCAAAAAATGGAAAAAAAAAAAAAAGACAATAACAGAGATCAGTAAAACTGAAACCCAATAATGTATTGCCAAAACTAAAATCCCCGACAAATCACCGATAATGTTCTCAAAATTGAAGATACTCGTTAAAAAGATCATCCAGATTGATCAAAAAAGCACTTTAACTAAACAAAATTAACCATATTCGGCAGTGCACCAAAAGGTTAATAACATGCTCAAACAACTAAAGTAAAAATCTCCATATTCAATTAAGAACAGCATAAAAAGAACAGAAAAAAAGCCTAACATTTAAAACCTCCTGCCAGCTCCACCAGTAGCACCACCTCTACCAAATCCGAACTGGGCGACAGGCACAGCGACAGGGTCAACCTGCGAAAGTCCAGGTAGATCAGCCATGCCCAAAGCGGCAAGCATGTCGATAGTCTCCTTATCGACCTCAATCTGGTCAGTCTTGATGGCGGAGACCTCGGGCACAAAGTCCATGCGGCGCTCGCGCTCTTCCTCCTGAAGCTTGAGGGAGATCCCGCGAACAGGACCCTTCTGGATCCGCTTCATGAGATGGGTAGAAAACCCAGCAATCTTGTTGCGAAGGCGCTTCGATGGGATGATAGCAACCTCCCCGAGAATCTTCTTGTTGGTGTGGAAATCCAGGGTCATTTTTGAATAGTAACGCTCTATCACTTGGCGTGAAGATTTCTTCACGGTCTTCGTACGGACGCGGCCCATTCTTGCCTATCAAAGAAGCTGTGTGTGTGTGTAGGGTGTGTGCAGCTGCAACGAGAAGCGGACGCAGAGAGGGAGCTAGGGTTTTGTTGCATATAATATATGAGGGCAGCAGCAGAACCGAAGGTCAAGATGGGCCTTTTCTGATTGTTCGGCCCAGGCGATTATAACTCGCAAATTATATTTAGACCCAAATTCACATAACATTATAAATTTCAACGTACGAATGATAATAAAAGACAGTGACAATTTTATAAATGAGATAAGTTTACATATATTTATTTATTAATATAAATTTATTAGTTTATTAGTAAAAAATTTATTAGTAAAAATATTTATTATTTTATAATAAATGTTTATTTTATTCTAAAATAAAATTAGTAGTTATTGTATTTTTCATATGCGATTTGTTGTTTTTTATATATTTTGTCTCGATTTTTTATTATGTTTTGAATTTTTTTTGAAAATGATTCAATAAATTCATATATACAAATCAAAATACAAAAAATATCAATTAAATTAAATATACAAGAAAATAAAATGAATTTGTATTAATATAAAAAATAAATATTTATTAATAAACTAATAAACATTTTACCAATAAAATAATAAATTTTTATTAATAAACGAATAAAGTTTTATTTCATTCATAATAAACATTTCTTAATAAACTAATAAATCTAAAATCTTGAAACAAAATATATTGTGCATATAATTTAATAAATATTATATTATTTTTTTAATTTTTGTAATAATAAATTAATAAACTTTTACTTTATTCGTAATGAATTTTTCTCAATAAGCTAATGAGTATTTTTCAATAAAATAATGAACTTTTTTTCAATAATCGGATTATAAATATTTACAATTTTTTATTTTGATCTATAGATATAAATCTATTAAACCTGCTTAATAAAAATGCATTGTGTATATAATTTAATGAATATTATATTATTTTTTAAAATTTTTATAGTAATAAATTAATGAATATTTACTTTACTCTTAACGACCTTTTTTTAATAAATCAATAAACATTTCTCAATAAAATAATGAAAATTTTCAATAACCGGATGATAAATATTTATTACTTTTTTATTTTGATATATAAATAAAAATTGATTAAATCATCTTTAATGAAGATATATTGTATATATAATTTAATGAATATTATATTATTTTTTTATTTTTTGCAGTAATAAACTCATAATAAACTTTTTTTAATGAATATTTATTAATAAAGTAATAAACTTTTTTCAATAACTGGATGATATATATTTATGAAATTATCACCGTATATTTAATAGCTGTGTATATTTGTTTTATTTACAAAATTGTCACAACTTTTTACACGTGTAATGAGCTTTTGATCTATAATGCTCCATGAACTGCAGCGTATGATATAAGACTTGTTATATTGTGGACCACGGTTCACATTATAATATGGACTAAACATGTGTGAGAGGTACAATGACAATTTTACAAATAAAATAAATTTATACAGATTCATTTAATAATATAAGTTTATTAGTTTATTAGTAAAAAATTAATTATTTTATTGCTAAATGTTCACTTTATTTTAAAACAAAAGCAACAGTTATTTTGTATTTTTTTTACGTGTTCGGATGTCATTTGTTTCAATTTGTTGTTTTTTTATGTGTTTTGTCTCAATTTTTTTTAGTTAAGTTTTGAGTTTCTTTGAAAAAAATTCAATGAATTCATACTTATAAATAAAAAATACTAAAAAATATTTATTAAACTAAGTAAATAAAGAAATGAAATGAACTTGTATTAATATAAAAAATGAATTTTTATTAATAAACTAATGAACATTTTTTAATAAACTAATAAATTTTTAATTCATTTTGTAATGAACTTTTTCAGTTTATTCGTAATCAACATTATTATTAAACTAATGAATATTTATTTTATTTGAAATGAATTTTTTTTAATAAATTAATGAACATTTAGTTCATTCGTAACGAATCTTTTCAATTTATTCGCAATACATTTTTTCAATAAATTAATGAAATTTTATTTTATTCGTAATGTACATTTTTTGACGACGTAATAAACTTTTTTCAATAAACTAATAATATTTAATTCATTTATTATGAATCTTTTTAATTTATTTGTAAAGAACTTTTTTAATAAACTAATGAATCTTTTACTTTATTCGTAATGAACTTTTTTTAATAAATTAACAAACATTTTTCAATGAACTTTTATTTAATGAAAAATGATGAATATTTACAAAAATATCACCGTATGATTGAAGTTATATAAATTTAATTTATTTACACATATTATTAACATTGAATATGAGCTGGAATCCAGCGTATACAGTTAATTATAACCGGGCCTAGACCTAAAATTTGAGAGAAAATTACTTAGTATATCATCTTTTAGAAAAATATTAACTAAATAACACACATTTTAATTAAACGGAAAAAGAGTCAACCAGATAAATTTATTTCTAGATTTGACAATCTACTCTCTCTCTCTCTCTCTCTCTCTCTTATCTTTCCTAATTTTCTATTCCTAATCCCCCCCTCTACTCTTATCTCCTCATTTTAGGCTCATCCTCTCTCTCCATTGTCTCTCCTAATTTCCATTTTCATTAAACCTTTCTACTATTTTTATTAATTTTCCACTGTAGAATTAATTTTTTCCAGCCTTATGTTGTAGCCTTCTGCATTTTGTGGAAAGCCGATGATTTTGCCGAGCTGTGCATGCTATGCACATGTGTGATTATGATTTTTTACAAATTGAAGGATACGATTCATATGGTAATTTTAATTCTATACCAAATGGAAGACCTTTAATGGGTTATAATTATGTAGCTCCTCTTGCTCCTTAATTTATAACCATTTTCTCTTCATCATCATCACCATCATCTTCTTCTTCTTTATATTAATGGTCTCTCCTTAACTTCTTTAGAGTGTTTTCCTTTTTAAATTAGAAATTTTAGATTTTAGTGTTTATTATGTTGGGATTTTCTTATGAATTTATAAATTTGATTCAACTCATTGTTTATCTACATATTCTTCTTGAAAAATAAAAGAAATTAATAAATTCTATTTGAAACAGTCTCCTCTTTTTGAGGAAATAAAATCATTAAATTAATAAATATTGGATTATTGCTGATCCGATTATCAAGGTGGAGGGTTTTGTGAATGATTTTTTGGGTGGGACAAAGTTTGTGATTGTAATTTTTATTACAATTTTTTTTCTTATTCAAATATTATTCATATATGGTTATAACATACATATAATATTCATATAACTAAGATATAAAAATTAAAATAATATGTTTAATAAATTTGTTTGTATTTTAAAAATAAAGTTTTATAATTTAAATTCATACATTTAAAAAAAAGATACAAATAGTAATAACAAAATATAATCTACGTATAACTAACATATAACCTACATATAATAATAATAATAATAATAATAATAATAATAATAATAATAATAATAATAATAATAATAATAATAAACAGGTGATAATAATTTTTATAAATTATGCTGCACATACAACTTTCATATAATATACTTTGTGATTTTTTTTATTTTTAATTCAAATTTGAATGTAAATTGAAAAATACAAGATTGTTACATTTTTACCGGTTTTGATTTTTAAAATTTTTATTTATGTATACATATAACATGCATATAGCCTTTATATAATCAAAATATATAAATTAAGATAATTTGTTTAATAAATAAGTTGTTATTTTAAAAATATAATTTCATATTTATAATTGATATACTGTCAAAAAAATTAAATAATAAACCTTACATATAATGTTTGCTGATTTGAATTTTTATGTAATTACCATGAACTAAAAATTTAAAATATATAAACATAAAATAAATGTAAATTAATATAGATAAATTATAAGATTAGATATACCTCTATGAATAGATAAATATATAACTCACATATATCTCTCATATACCATACATATAATTTGCACAGTTAGGTTTTATTTAATTCACTTGATAAATTTTAGGGTTTAACTATTTTTCTTATTTTTAGCCACTAATTAAGACTTGTATTTTGAATGGAAACTATTGATTTGGAAACAAAAATCTCTTCATATTTTATAACTGATTTCTTCACATGAGTTCCGTTATTCATGCAACCATGCCTGTCTTATTCTTGAGTTTTTAGAATCTTAATTGGTTATTCACATAAATATGTTGTTAAGTGTTCACTTTTATGCGATTTGCCTTTTTAATATGGATAGTTGCATCATTTTCCCGAAATTTGATGCACTCTAGTTTCTGTCCTCTCTTTTAAGTGGCAAAAATCTACATGTGGTCCTTGAAAGTTATAAGGTATTCGTAATTGGCCCTTCAGCTTATTTTGTTTTTCTAATCAAATCCTTAAACTATCAATTTTTACTTTTTACATCACTGTGTCCTTTTTTAAATAAAAAAGGCTATACAATTCTATCTAATTAAATTATGAATGAATTAGTATGAAACTCCTTCGATTTAATTTAAGTAAATGTCTTAAATTCCAGATCTGGAGTTTGTGACTATCCTAAAACTCTTGAAAGAATATTTTGTACTCTTTAAAATTTTATCCGACACATTCTAAATTAGTCGGACTAATTCTAATATCAGATTAAAAAAACAAGAAAAAAACGCAATGTAATATTTTTCAAAACAATATCATTTTGTAATTAGCTTACCAATTAATCATGCGGCAAGTTCCTGGTGACTAACTTAAAATCCTGCGACTCAGACTCCATAGGGGAAGCAAGAATGGCATATACTAGCTAAATCAAAGCAAAATAATATATTCTAAAGATTGTAAAATTGCATGCTTAAGAAAATACAGATGTACAAGGAACCAATGTACAACTATAAATAGCAAGAGAAATTATATCTTCAAATTTTAAAAACAACACTAATCACCATTTGCAGACAGAGGATATCACTAACCAAAGATGATAGGAGTCCTTACTGGTTATGTTGTCTTCTTACTTGCAATGCTGTTGTCTACAAACCACTCTTGCCTTGGTCTCTGTCTCACTGCAGAATATAATGTTTATATACTCAATAACTTGAGCAACAACAAGAACCTGAGTCTTCACTGCTGGTCGAATGACGATGATCTGGGTTACAACGAAATTTCTTCGATTGCTGATTATCACTTTCGGTTTTGTATGAGCATTTTAGGGACTACTCGTTTCTCGTGTGATTTTGATGTGAATCACAACCAGTTTGGTGGCAGGTTCAGAATTTTCTGGTCAGATCAGCGCTTACTGGATATGTGCAGCAATCAGAACTGCATTTGGTCTGCTAGAGACGATGGTGTGTACTTGCTAGATGGTGATCTTAGTACATTTGTAAAAGAATATAACTGGGATGCCTGATTGCATCAACCTTCAAAATGTTGCTGTTTTTCTGTCATCTTAATGATTAGCTAATGACTGCATATTTGTTGTTTTGCCTGATAAGCAAGAATACTGACTAGAAACAAAGAAAAATGGGGAATAAATCATGTTTACTTTCCGTTTATGCAAAAGCAAGAATCTAAAGCTTATGCAATACCTGAAATTATCTATTTTCTAAGAACCTAACCATTTCTTCTCTTTAATTTCCAAAAACAAGCTATTTAAGATGTGAGAAAATGAAAAGACTAAACTACATTATCTTCAGAGACACTCGCGCACACATGTATGAAGGAATGACATAAAAGAAGAAAAAGGAAAAATGATTCATTGCCTGCTTTAGTAAAGAAGCAAAGAGAATAAGAAATGAAAAGGAATCTGAATTTGTATGCTTTTGCATTTAGGAGACAGATAAACACCAAGTCTTTTTTCGTACCCTTTCCAAAGTACAAGCTGGTAATCAGCTAATCCATTTTCATTATGTTATGGATAAACAATCCCAAAATGTTTGCAGTTGTATACATTTTCAGAAGTTGCAAGAGCCATCTAAAAGGACTAAAACCATCATCTCTTTGTAAAAATGATGCAGATACAGCGGTTCTTTACTCATCCACCCGATTATCAGTTACTCCGAATGAGGCCTTATCAGTAATTAAGAACACAATTTCAATTGGGTACCATAAGAAATTAATGGGAGTTGATTGCATGATTCCTGCATTGTTTGTGATAAAGGAATTATCTCTGCTAGATACATTGATAATTAGTTCTTTCCTCTTATCAAACCCTGGCAGAGATGTCATGAAATTTACTCCATTGATATGTCTGTCAATAGTTGGTCCACTTACCACAGAGCATTCTATTGCATCCCATAAAAGTGAGGGTTTTTTGTCTGAAAGGCTGCCATTACCACATTTTAGACACACACCTTTGTGTGGAGACCAAACCAGTTCTAACAGGGAATCCATGAACATAAATTTATCCGTATGGACTGCTCAGAAAAACCAAGAGCAAGACCTAAATAATTTGATTCTACAAATCCACAATCTTCTGTGTCGATGAATTTTTCAGCAGGCAATCCTGAAATGTCAATAACATCCAGTTCAGACTTCTAATTAAAATAAACAACAATACTCTGGTCTCTGGCTACACAAAACATCACTTTCAACCACTATCTTTATTGCAGATTCTGATAATTGACCCTCTTTTATTGTAATGTAATACATTTACAAGAGTAAAGGGAAAGATGTGCAGAATTTTTTTTTTATTTAAAAACAAAAAAATTAAGAAAGTAAGCTTTTCATTGCCATATGAAAAGAAGGATTGGTGAGACTATAGCCTCCATCAACAACCAAATTCATGCCACTCACATATTTGGACTCGTCACTTGCTAAGTACAAAGCCGCCTGTGCAATATCCTCAGCCTCCAACACAACTTGTTTCAAATTCGCAACTGCTGAAACCAACTCTTCAGTTTCCATCTTCTCCATCTTCAATACATTTTGAACCATGGGAGTCGCAGTCGCAAATGGCGAAATACTATTAACCCTTATCCCATACTGTCCTAATTCCACACACAAATTCTTGGCCAGTCCCAAAACGGCATGTTTCGATGCCGTATAAGCGTGTGATCCAGGGTCCATACAGGTTACAGAGACTATGCTCGAGCTGAACAAAATGCAGCCTTTCTTGGCCGGAATCATTACCCTGGCAGCATGTTTGGCACCCAAGAAAGCACCGAAGACATTTACATCAAACACTTTCCTGAAATTTTCATTACTGCAAGCCAAGATTCCTGATTGTGATAAATGGCCTGAAATTCCAGCATTGTTGAACATGATATCCAGCTTGCCGTATCTGGATAGAGCTGTGTCTACTGCGTTTTGAACATCCGAATCGGAAGTTACATCGCAGTGTACATAAGATATGATTTCTGAGTTATTGAATTCTTTGCAGATTGTGTGGCCAAGCTCGTCTTGGATATCTGCAATTATTACTTTGGCTCCTTGCTCGACAAATAGCCTGGCCGTCGACTCGCCGATTCCACTGGCGCCGCCGGTTATCAATGCTACCTTGCCTTCTAACCTGCACCAACGGGCAATTAATGCTTTTGTGATTGGGTTGGTTTCATCACTAAATTCAGAGATAAAACTAGAAAAGTAAATGAGACCCCAAAAAAAGAAATTAATTAAGAAAATACTACCTTCTGTCTCGGGTGGTTGAGGTTGATAAATGACCGGAACTCATATTTTCTTCGGCGTTTGATGAGAAAATGGCAATTAAGAGCCACAAAGTGATTCGGAATGTTGTGCTCGTGAATTCTTATCTTATCATTGAAAATTATGCCTATGCAGATATGTCGCTTTGTCATTTAATTTCCAAAACACTCCTTTTTTTAAAAAAAAATTACACTTTTAAAGTTTTTTAAAATTTGAAATTCAATTTGGATAAAAATAGATAAATGATATTTTTTTCTAAAAAAACAGTTTATAAAAAACTAGTTAATTAAATAAAAAAATTTTAAATATATTTTTAAAACAATCAACAGCAATTACAAACTCTCGTATAAAAAAAATAAACTAACAAAAAAATATATTAATATATGATTAGATTAGCTTAGTAATAATTTATTAGATTTAATATATCTAAAAATTTTCTAAAAAAAAAAAAGATAAATGGACAAAAGTTTTATCTAAATTTAATTCACCATAAAAAAACAAATGCAAGATATATATCCGGGCAAACTAATAATGCAAATAAAAGAAATTCTGAATGAAATTCAATTTTCATCTAGATTTTTCTTTTCTCTAGTGTTTTATATTTACGGAGACTCAAACTCAAAAATGTTGAAAGAAGTAGAAATCCTTTATGCCGCTGGTTAATAGTGTATTGGGCAGGTTTTTCTTTTTTCTAGTTGAAAATCCAAAATCCATAGTCTTCTAGTAAGCTGAGTAGGGTCCATCCCAGATGACTTAATTGGCAGAACTGCTACTTTTCTTTCTTTTTTTTTTTTTTTTTTTCTTGTTTATCAGTATGGATTTTGAATTTTCATCTTGTTGGGAATTGGCAGCATTCGGATCGAATTATTGAAATTCAATTTTTTCATCTGGGTTTTTCTTTGCAGCACATACATATTCATAATCTTGATCGACAAAGTTCGTTCTGAATTCAGTAATTTTTTCTTTTGAATTGAGAAACTAGGAAATCGACAAACATAATTTGTGTCGATCATCCAATCTCGATCGATTTGCAAACGATTGATTAGGAATATTGGGGAAAAAAAAAGTATCAGCACGGATTTAATAAATCAAATATTTGACGGATCACAAATGAACAAAAATATATGAATTTTATACAGTTATGCAGTCGCGGAGAGAGAATCTTAGAATCGGGGAGGATACATTTATTTTTTTTTAGAGGCGACTAGGAGGCAAATTTATTTATTTTTTAAAAAATAAATATTAAAAATTATATACATTTATATATTATTATATACATTTTAAAAAATTAATAAGGGAAAATAATTATCGATTCTTAACTAAAAAAATTAATTAAAATCAAAATTTTCAATATTATTGTTATTGTTTTCTGTTACAAAGACTTTTCATATGATAATCGCATAGTGTGTTAGCGTGTGTACATATAATAAATTTTTATTTAAATTATATTTATTTATGTTATTTATAAACTAATTTTATTTTTTATTAATATATATTTAATTATTTTATTTCTGTTAATCAATATATATACATATAAATAATAATTAAATCAGTTTTATAAATAATGTAGTAGAGTGTGTCTATGTCGTGAATTTATATTACAAATGAGAAGCTAACTTAGAAGTTAAGCTTGACTGCTAATTAGTATGTTTATTTAGTTCAACTTCCACAATATATATATTGGACTTTCGTGCTAAACTACAACATACAAGTTTTTCAAAATATTTATTTTATATACTTTTTCATTATAATATTAATTTAGTCCAAGTTTCTAACTATAAATGTTTTTTTTTTTTTTGAAAAGAACTATAAATTTTAGACTTAATTTAGTGTTGCACTAAAAAATGTTACTTGTTTTTCCAAAATATTTATTTTGAGAATTAATTTTTACCATAAATTAATTAATTACACATCATTTGACTTTGATTTCTCTGAATATATAGGCCGGCATTCAACAATAATTTCTTTAATCATATGCACTGATGTAAGTCTAAGAAAAAATTATTCTTCAACAATAATAATAAATTAAGGTATGATTGATTGAGCTGGTTTGGCGTATCTTTATCTTAAATAAGATTTAGAATTTGAGTGTTATGTATAGAAAAAATCTATATTGGAAAAGCTTTACTCTATAATAAACTAATAAATAGACCGAATCAAATTAGTCAGGTCACATATATATATATATATATATTTCTAGAGACCGGTTAATAATAATAATTTCAAAACTCATTCTAGACAACAACAAAAAATAAATAAATAAATAAAATTGAATTAAAAGATAAAGTCATAAGATTGTAAAATAAAAAACCAAATAAATTGATGATTGATAAATATCACCTTTCTGTCCCACAAATACGATAAGATATATTATTTAAAAAAAATATTCCAAATAATATATTAATTTCCTTTTTGAAAATTTAATTGACTTAATTTGTCAATTTTTTTTTTAATTTTAGCCATATTTATATATTGTGCCTTACTATCAATAAATATAAACTATTACTTATTATTTTTCTAATATATTTGAAAATAGGATTAATATACATAGTATTATGACAGTGAGATTGGGATGTGAATGCAACAACCCAAATTCTAAAGTCAGCCCTGTTTATGTTAGGTGCAGAAACTAACATTGTCAGTGGTGTTTATTGTTTTTTTAATCATAATAGTTTCTTATCAAGTGGTGCAATCTGTTCTATAAAATGCCGATAGCTTTGAAAGGCAAAAGCACCATACGAGTCAACCCTCAACAAGCTTTCTTCCCCCCCATAGAATTTAATTTTGCAACGAAAATATGGGCGAGGCTTCTGCAGCTGTATCTCATAAAAGGTAATCCATTGCTAATTATATATATAACACTAATTATAATTAACCAATTAACCCTTTTTATTCTTTAAAATTTCAAAAAGGGTTGTGAATTTTCGAGTATACTGTGCATTTAAGAATACCCTCAATAATTACTATACGTTGGTAGCATTTTCTTTAAAATTTGTGTACAATTATTAATCATCTGTATTCTTTTACTTGAACATTATTTTCAGATTAGAAGGCAAAGTGGCAATCGTCACTGGTGGAGCTAGCGGGATTGGAGCAGCAACAGTTCATTTATTCCATGAACACGGAGCAAAGGTTATCCTTGCAGATATCAAAGATAAATCAGGACAAGAAATAGCTGACAAGCTTGGAGAAAACGTTACCTATATTCATTGTGATATTTCAAACGAAGATGAAGTGATCAACCTCATCGATTCAACCGTGGCGAAACATGGAAAGCTAGACATCATACACAACAATGCTGGGGTGATGGATCGGAGTTTAGGAAGCATTTTAGACACTAAGAAATCGGACTTAGATTTGATGCTAAAGGTGAACTTAGGTGGCGCATTTTTAGGAGCAAAACATGCTGCTAGAGTCATGATTCCGCGACGAAAAGGCTGCATATTGTTCACTGCTAGTGCTTGCACTTCAATTGCAGGAATTTCTACTCATTCTTATGCAGCAGCTAAGTATGGAATTTGGGGTCTGGCTAGGAATTTGGCATCTGAGCTGGGCGAATACGGCATCAGAGTTAACTGTGTATCGCCTTATGGATTGGTGACAGGCATGAGTACTCCTGATGAGTCTCTAATACCTGTGGTGGAAGGATTACTAAGTAAGGCAGGTAATCTTAAAGGGCAAACTCTTAGGGCAGATGGAATTGCTAAGGCTGCATTATACCTGGCTAGTGATGATGCTTATTATGTGAGTGGACTGAATCTTGTTGTTGATGGAGGGTTTAGTGTTGTCAATCCTACTTTGAAGGCTTCAATTCATGCAGATCTTCAGAAATCGGAACTAAAATAATCAAGTTATTGGTGAATTTTATGCTAATGGAATAAGTATTGTTCTAATAATTAATGAATAAATTATATTGTAATTTTAATTAATGGAATGCATTTAAGTTTTGCTCAGAATATGCAGAGAATCCATTACCAGCAATTAAAGATAAATATATAGCTCCAAGCAACAAAAGAAGAATACAAGCCACCTGCTTTATATTATATTCTCTTTTCTAAAATGAATGGCATCCATCTTTCTTCTCAATATATAATGAGATTCTGAAATTTCAAATTCGAATATTGTATATGGATAACTCTTAAAATTTGATATGCAATATTTTATTTTTAATACATTTATGTATTACATGCAATTAGAGATATAACCGAGTCAAATTACTCGTGAGCTATTCGAGCTCAACTCTTAAAATATTTGAATTCTACTTGAAGTTAATTGAATCGAGTTCAAGATCGAGTATTGTAAGGCTTGTGAACTTAATTGAGTGGTTAATTTTTTATTATTTATTAAATTACTTTTATATTCTTAGCATTTGAACATATTTGAGCTTAATCGAGTCGAGTTCGAGCTGAATACACCATCTATTAAATATTTTAGTTGAATCGAGCTTTATTGAGTCAAGTTCGAGTAGTTCAAATATTTTTCGACTTAAATTTTGAACTGAAAAAAGCTCAATTGAATTTGAACTTTGAATTTTTTAATCGAGTAGAACTCGAGTACGGTATTGTATCGATTCGACTCGATTATATGCAATATATCATTATTTCCATGCTAATTACGGATTCAGCCCAATTCCATCAGGTTAAAAGGTCAACCCGAACAGAGCGCTCGCGAAGGCCCATTATGGACTCAGTAAAGAGAAGAGAAAAAGACTTGGATGATATCTCTAAATAAATAAACCCATAAATATAGTTTAAGTTTAAGTTTTAAAATACCAAAATTCTGACTTCAACATTTCTTATTTCCAAGCTATGAGATTTCGGGGATAAGCCACAACTTTTGAAAATCAGAAAAAATTATCTTCAACAACAGAACCTTTTCGTTTTTGACTTACTCTCCCTTCTCTATTTCATATGTAGCAAATCCACTAAAAATTATTATCCTCTTCTTCTGGCATGCCTATCGGTTTGAAGATTTCGATCTTGTAGTCATTGATGGAGGTTGGGGACGCCGATGGTGAAGAATTTCCAAAACTTCGTCTTCTTTAATGCCGTCAATAACCCATCTTAGATCCACTTCCATTCCATCGCATTTCCAGATATCTTCTCTAATTTTTCGACATTGTCATTCTCTTTTGCTCTCTCCCTTTATTTTTCTCTTCTCCAAATTTTCCTTTTCTCCTACACCTATGTTGCCATCTGGATCTTCCTCTTCTTCACTGTCATTGTTTACAATAAGATATTAATTTAGATCTAAGATTTTTCTCTTGGGTGTCTTAAATTTGTTTTTCCTTTGAATTTTGTTTTCTCAGCTAAAGGTAAATCGCATGGATTTGGCATCCATCTTTCTCTAACAAATTTTCCTATCAATAGGTAAATTAATAACTTCTTGGATTCATTCCTCTGGTTGGTTGCTGAGAAAGTTTAGTCTGATTTATCCTTTGTTGTTGTTTGTTTGTTGTGAAAAATTGAAAGAAAAATAAAATTAAAGTTTTGCATATGAAAAGTTGTTCACCTGTTGGTTTTTTAGTCCGATTTATCTTTTCCTATTGAATTTCTCATTACTGGTTTGTAGAAGGATGGTGTAAAGCTGTTCACCTGTTCACAAGCGTATGAGGATATGTTGGGGTTGGAAGAATTTGGGTAGGTGATTCTGAATTTTTTTGTCTAATGATTTTTAATGTTTTTTATTCTGAATCATGTTATACATCTGCGATTGTGATTTTATTGCAATTGTTAGGATGATGAGATTCGGAGTTGGAAGTTGAGATTGATACCTGTAAGTTGGAGAACTTATTCTTGCTGCTTACATATTTGTTTGTAATGTTTAGTGATATTTTTACAATATTGATGTTGTTCTTTTCCAATAAAATTTATGGGTAATTATCTTGGAACTATGACATTTTTCACTCTTAAGAGTCAAGTTATTGTTGATAACATATAATCTACATATAACTGTCATATAACCAACATGTAATAACAATAATAATAATAACATATGGTAATTAATTATAGTATTTTTCATATGAGTATATGTAAGTATCATATACTTATTATATACTTTCTATATAATCTACATATAATAATAATAACTAGATATGGTAATTAGTTTTAGTATTTTCCATATAACATATATGTAGCATCATATGCTTATAATATAATTTTTACTTTTGTATTTAAATAATTATTGTTATAAATTAAATATAAATTAAAATTGATAATTTACAAACATTAGATATACTCTACCTATACCATATCTTACATATAATATTGTACAGTACATTTTTATTTAATCTCTAGGATAAGCTTTATTTTTTTATAATCCACATTAATTTACTATTTTAATAACATAACTACTAATCAAATACTATGTTATGCTATACATATCTACTTATGCCATAATATTTAAATTATATAATATTTAAATATATAAATAAATTTAAATATGTAATATTTTAATTTATAAAATATTAAGTTAAATTTAAATGTAAATGTATAATAAATATATAATATTTAAATAAATTTAAACATATAATTTTTTAATATATATATATATAAGGTTAGGCCATTGCACACGCCTAAAATTAGGCCCATACACGCCAAAAATTGTGGTGTTTTGTTTAGCTGATCATTAAAGCAGGTGCATGTTAGTTCTGATAGTTTTCGAATTTTTGTTAGTTTGTTCTCTTAGCTGTGATAATAGGTTTTACATTTATGGTATTTTATATATTCATTCTTATAGTTGTGTCAATTTCCCTAAAGTGAAACCAACCCTTCCAAATAAGAGGAAATTTCATGGTTTGCCCACATTTTAATTGTTTTTTCATATTTATCTTTAGTTTTGTTTCTTTTCGTTTGTATCAAAAAAAAATTTTCTTTTTTACTGAATTTTTTTCTTTTTTACTGTTTCTTTTGTTTTTCTTTTTCTTTTCATTCTGCCATGGCTAGACCTTGAGGACGGAATTGTTCATCTAATGTAGCGCTTCGTATTTTATACCGGTGTATCCAAGCTAGCTTTGCCTGTGCAATCGCGTGTTCTTTGACTTCTTATCCACAACTGATTTGTCCTTCATAGAGGTGTGTCGAGGATATGTCATTCAAATACTCCACTTCACTGATGCAATCACTATAGAAAGTCAGTTGCTGGAGAGGTTGTTTAATATTCTAGATTTGTTTAAGGCATTGAGAGACGATAGGAAAAGGCTAGCGGTTTATGTTTTGGCAACTGAAAAGGTAAGATTGAGATAATTCAGCCAGTAATTTGGATGAGGTTTGATTTTGTTGGTTTGTGTTTTAGCAATCAAATGGGTGTTTGATTTAAAAATTTTTTCTAACAAATTTTTTTTCCTTCTCTTTTTTTATCAATCACTGTATTTTTTCTTAACGGTATTTAAGTGATCCATTTAATTGACTAATTATTTTTTTAATTAGGATTTGTCTGTGTTGATGTTGATTTCTTTTTTGTTTTTTTTTGAAAATTACTAAGACATGCATAAAGTATCTCCAATATATATTTGAAGTATACCAAAGATATTCCCAAGGTATATCTAGTAAATTCCTCTCAAGAAATTTCTTGAAGGATTCTCATAGAATTTTTTAAGGTATATCCAAGGTATTCTCAAAATATACTTAAGATATTTCCAGAAAATTCCTCACAGGGAATTCCTTGACAATTTCCAAAGTATGCCAAAAATATCTCTAAAATATATCCAAGATATTACAGATATATTCCTAAGAATTCTCAAAGTATCTCTAAATTATATCCAAAGTATTTTGAAAGGTATATCAAACTATTTGTTTAGATTTCTTTAATATTTTGAATTTTGAACGTATACCCGAAGTATCAAGGAATACCCAGTAAATTCCTCCCAAGAAATTCATTGAAGGATTCTTATAGAATTTCTAAAGATATCTCCAAAGTATACTCAAGATATTCCCAGAAAATTCTTCACAGGGAATTCCTTGACAATTTCCAAAATATATCCAAAATATTTCTAAGATATATACAAGATATTACAGATGTATTCCTAAAGAATTATCAAAGTATCTCTAAATTATATCTAAAGTATTCTGAAAGGTATACCAAACTATTTGTTTAGATTTTTTTGATATTTTAAATTTTGATTGAACTCTATTTTTCTTTTTTTTTTTAATGATTTAATTGTTTTTGTTATTTTTGTTATTTTTTGAAAAAATTGAATCATGATATCCCAAGTATACTGAAAAATATACTATTTGGATATATTTTTTGGTGATTTTAAAATTTAAGTATTATTGTAATTTTGGAAAGTTATTTTAAGTAAAATTGAAAAAAAAAAAAAAGGGTAAAAATGCAAATAAGTACTGATATTTGTGTAAAATTACCTCCAAACAACAAAGAATGGGCCCGTTTGAGCCGTGGTCCACTCAAACAAAAACTTGGCACGCCATCTTTTTGACATAAGATCGGATCATCCAGTGCAGACAAAACCATAGTGCACTCTGCAGACCCAGAAATGAGGAAACCTTTCTTTGTGTCTCTAATACCATGGCTTTGGCTTTGCATGTTGACCATGTTTGCAGATGAACCTACATGGGCTTCAGCGATTCCTTCGGAATCGGAACTCAGTTCGCTGACTCGGGAGCTTCTGGACTCAGCGAGAGAGCCCGAGTTCTTCAACTGGTTGAAAGGGATAAGAAGAAGACTCCATGAGTATCCAGAGGTGGCGTTTGAAGAGTACAATACGAGTGAAGTGATAAGATCGGAGCTGGACTCGCTTGGGATTGAGTTTAAGTGGCCTATAGCCAAGACTGGTTTGGTGGGTTCGATCGGGTCGGGGAGGCAGCCATGGTTCGGTCTCAGAGCAGACATGGACGCCCTTCCTATTCAGGTCGGTTGATACTTGATCCCTCACTCATTATCAGTTTGAATCTGAATTCTCTTTCTTCAACGACGCAAATCATAGCGTCGTTAACTCACGTATCACGTGGGCACGTGATTTGTTTTCACTTTACCTTTTATTTATTTTTGAGAAATTACTATTTTGACCTAGTATACAGTATCTCTCTAAAATATAAAAGATTACTACATTTTCTCCTAAATTTGAAAAAAAATATAATAAATGAGTAAAAAAAATATATTTTTTAATCGGATATTAGTTTAGTAAATTAAATTTTCAGGTACTAGTTCAATATATTAAAATTTTAAGTATAAATAATATAATTTTTAAATTTTAGAATACTCGTTTATTTATTATATCAAACTATATAGAGCAAATTGTATGTTTTTTAAATTTCAAGTGTACTAATATATTATGTCAAACTATATAAGATAAATGATATTATTTTTTACCAGCCTGTTTTTTTCGCAGAAATTAAAAAAAAATAATAATAAATTTAATTTTTATATAAAAATTTTTTAATTGTAATTGAAGTATTTATAATTTAAAAATTAAAATAATTTCATAATATATAATGAAACTAAATTTTTTTTCTTTAGTATTATTAAAATTCAATGACTAATTAAATAAATATTTAATCTTGTGATATTTATACTAAAACTCCTAAAAGTTATTATTATTTTGAAGGAATTAGTGGAATGGAAATATAAGAGCAAGATCGATGGCAAAATGCATGCTTGTGGCCATGATGCTCATGTTACAATGCTGCTTGGAGCAGCTAAACTGCTGCAACTCAAGAAGAAAGAATTGAAGGTATATATATGCATAATTCACACGAAAAAAATCTGACATTCAGCATTTTATATTTAGTCTAAATTTCTTTTAGAATTTGAATTTGTGACCAAATCCATTGTTGATGAAATCTACTCCAAAGGGCACTGTTAAGCTTGTCTTCCAACCTGGAGAAGAGGGTCGTGCTGGTGCATACCATATGTTGAAAGAAGGAGCTCTTGATGAGTTTGAAGCCATTTTTGGACTCCATGTTGCTCCTGAATTGCCTGTTGGTTCAGTTGCTTCTAGACCTGGTCCAATGGCTGCTGCTTCAGGAAGGTTTTTGGCTGTGATTAAAGGAAAGGGTGGACATGCTGCGAGGCCCCATGATGCAAGAGATCCTGTTCTTGCTGTTTCCTTTACCATCCTTGCACTTCAACAATTAATTTCTCGAGAGACTGATCCTCTCGAACCTAGGGTATTTTTTCTTTTTATACAAAAGATGAACATGTGATTCATTTGCAACCAATTTTTGCAGATTAATCCTTACAAAAAGTTTGCAAATTATTATATTGCAGCCCACAATGCTGTGTTCTATTATGCTATTTATTCTACTAGGATCTTTTCACATCATTGGTCCTTTTAAAGGCTAGTAAGCATTGTTTTTAAGGCAGATTTTATAGTCAAAAAAATTTGTTAAACATATGTTCCCAAAGAATTACTTTCTACAATATCTAGAAGGGTGTTTTTTTGGCAAAAAGATTTGACATATGATTATGAACTTTGTAAGGTACTCTCTGTGGGGTTTGTTGAAGCTGGCCACGCTGGCAATGTTATCCCGGAGACAGTGAAATTTGGTGGTACTTTTCGGAGCATGACTATGGAAGGTTTACTCTATCTCCAGAAAAGGATAAAAGAGGTAAATAAAGCATAATGCTTGTTAAATTTGGATATGCATCCATTTCAAAATTTTTTATAGCAATTTGAATATTTAAATGTAAACATCAAGCCATTCATCATATGAAATATATAGTTGCCTTAAACATCACTTGCCAAATTGTGGCAATGGAAACCATGAAACACTTTTATCTCTCAAAAAATGCTTTATGACAATCTATCAAGAAGTTCGTTTATGTCTGTTTGTGCTTCCAGAAAGATCTCTGTGCTGTTGTTTGATTTTTCCTGCTGAAGGTACCCTTGCCATTAGAATTCTGCAGAAGACATTGTCATTTTTTATGTCAGATGAAATATTACAGATAACATGATTTATCGACAGGTTGTAGAGAATCAAGCAGCTGTTCATCAGTGTACTGCTTCAATAGACTTTATGGAGGAAAAAATGAGGCATTATCCAGCCACCGTGAACGATGAATCAATGTATGAACATGCGAAACAAGTTGGGGAAGTTTTGCTTGGGGAATCAAATGTGCAACTTATGCAACAGTTTATGGGGGCAGAGGATTTCAGCTTTTATGCACAGAAGATGAAAGCTGCATTTTTCCTGATTGGAGTACAAAACAATAGTGAAAAACCAGTTAAGAGATTGCATTCGCCATACTTTGTTCTTAATGAAGATGCTCTTCCTGTTGGAGCTGCTTTCCATGCTGCTGTTGCCGTTTCTTACTTGGATGCCCATGCTGTTCACCCACATTAGGAACTGCCTTATATGGCTCCCTCTGTGATTGTAAAAATCAGTGAAAGAAAAATGGGTTTTTCATTTTAAAAAAAAAATTCTAAACTTGGTGGAATTTAGTCAAATCTATCCTGTATTAATTTTTTTCTAAGTATGAGATAGTGTACTTTTACTTCTTGTCTAGTTTCTAGCGATGAAGTTTTCTGTCACTATAATGAAAACTCGTCGCTAATTTGCGGAGTTCAATTTAAACCTACACTGCTACATCTAGCGACGAACATTTAATGATGAAAATCCGTCGCTAATATAAATTTATCATATGAAGCTACATATGAAGTGTATATTTAAAAAAGAAAAAATTAAATTCATGATATATTCAATTAAATTTTGCAAATTCAAGAATTTATTTTATGATTTTTCCAAGAAAAATCTATCACTTCCACGATGTTAATGTCATTGTGTGTAAAAATTGAGTTGTAATATATTATATTAATAAGTCATGATCTTCTCGTACGACCAGGAGATGTTTTTTATTTTTTACAAACCATGCTCTTATCAATTTATATGTTAAAATTAATTTTGAGTTAATCAACATGATAAAATTAAATTAATTTTGTTTGTATTGACAGTAAAATATTTTCATAATAGTTTTAAGATAATTGTATTTTTAATGTTGGAAATCAAGATAGTAATTCTAAGATAATTGTATTTTTAAAAGATAATTGTATTTTTAAAGCTGAAATTCAAGACTTCTAATTTAACGGAAGGAATTTCAAATAACCTATAGACACGGATTCTGACGAGGAGAGTTAGTACAGTGCTCAAAACTGATCTTCCTTCTACTTAAGCCACCCAACCGCCAAATGATAATAATAATAATAAGTTATGGTGTTTACCATGTGATCTATTTGATTTAGGTGAAGTGATGAGTTATTGATGTGGAATTTTTCCATTCATCAAATCAATTGTCCCCTTCCATGAAAATTATTAAAGAAAGGGATTGGATTACCCTTATTGCGTACCTAATTAGCCTATTGATTATCCACTAAATTTATTTAAAAAGAAGAAGAAAAAAATTCTCTCTTGCTCAGGCCTATCAACTTCTGTTTTGCTTGTTGAGTGATGACAAAAGTGAGCAATTATGGAGAATGCCCAAAATTCCACTTGTCCCATTTGGGATTATAGGAATTGTCTCCTCAGCTTATCAGCTACTTAGACCTGAAAGTTGGTGGCTGCTAATCTCTCTTTAGCTATAGAACTAATGGGTATCAGTCTACTATCTGGCATCTGCTTATCAGCATTACTATGTCAAATCTCGGCTTTGGAGACTGAATCTGGGTCTGGGTCTGGATTGGATTTTCTTACTAAGGAGTTGTTGGAATGGGCGAAGGAGCCGGAGTTTTTTGTTTGGGTGAAAGGGATAAGAAGGAGCATCCATGAGTATCCTGAGTTAGGATTTGAAGAGCACAGGACGAGTCAACTCATTAGGAGTGAGCTTGACTCACTTGGGATTCGATATAAATGGCCAATCACCAAGACTGGAATAGTTGCTTCGATTGGGTCCGGTGAAAAACCGGTTTTCGCCCTCAGAGCTGATATGGATGCCCTCCCTTTGCAGGTAATTAGCTTTTGTATCCGACATGTTTGTTAAAATGACTTCTGGGTATTATGCATCGCTGCCCTATATTTTCTGTTTTGTTTTGGTCCCTGATGCATTTAGATCAAACTTACCATATCTAGGAATTAGTGGAGTGGGAGCACAAGAGTAAAATTGATGGCAAAATGCATGCTTGTGGCCATGATTCTCATGTCTCAATGCTTCTTGGAGCAGCCAAACTACTGCAGCAAAAGAGGAATGAATTGAAGGTTTCTTGTATATATGCTTCTCTATATATAATTAAGGAAAACAATATGTTACTCAAGTACTAACTAAAGCTGTTCCCTTTCACCTTTTCCTGTCTAATTAAAATCTACTTTCTCAACTTGTTTTTGAAGGGTACTGTAAAGCTTATTTTCCAGCCAGGAGAAGAGGGTTATGCTGGTGCCTACCATATGTTAAAGGATGGTGCTCTTGATGACATAGAAGCTATCTTCATGTTGCATGTTTCACCTTCAATTCCCACAGGCGTTATTGGCTCCAGGCCTGGTCCATTGCTTGCTGGTGCTGGGAGCTTCTCGATTATAATTCGAGGAAAAGGTGGACATGCTGCAGCTCCACATAATAATATCGATCCAATCCTTGCAGCATCCTTTGCAATCGTTGCTCTCCAGCAGATTGTATCTCGAGAGATAGATCCTCTTGAGGCTGGGGTAAGCATTCTCTGTTCACTTCAATGAGTTGAACTAGCTATTCATACATGTGATGCATCAAATCCATCCACAAGGGCTGTTTATCCGTAACAGCTTTTTTTTGTTTTTCCCTCTCTTCTTTGTTCAATTTAGAAATAATTGAATGTATTCTAGCCCTAGGCTCAACCTTCTAGGAGCAATAGATATTCAATGGAACTGATTGTTGTAAATATATCAACATATAGGTTGTTACAGTTGGGTACATAGATGGTGGCCATGCAACAAATGTAATCCCAGAATTTGTGAGATTCGGCGGAACTTTCAGGAGTTTGACCAATGAAGGTCTACTCTACATAAAGGAAAGGATTAAGCAGGTAAGAACTACCTTCCTTTTCTGCCCTTCAAACATTTCCGCCAGTATCATTCAATCAAAAGGCATTAGTCAATAAATGAATATTTGCCTGCAGATTATTGAAATGCAAGCAGTCGTGCATCGGTGTATAGCTGAGCTGGACTTTAGTGAAGACATACCGCTGCCTTATCCAGCCACAATCAACGATGAAGCTTTATATAATCATGCAAAGAATATAGGAGGGGCCTTAGTAGGGCATGAAAATGTGCAGCTTGTCCCCGTGACAATGGGAGCAGAAGATTTCAGCTTTTTTTCCCAGAGAATCCCTGCTGCTGCATTCTGGCTTGGGATTCAAAATGAGACATTAAAATCAGATAAGCCATTGCACTCGCCATTTTTTGTTGTTGATGAGAAGGCACTTCCAATCGGAGCAGCTTTCCATGCTGCGGTTGCAATGTCATATTTTGGATAGACATGCAGAAAATTATTAGAAACCCTTTTGCTGATTTCTTTCTTGGAAACATAGCTTCTTGTGAAATATGAAACTATTTGAAATAAACAGTGTCAAGGAAATATTTTTGGTCTTTTTTTTCCATGTTTCCTCTGCAGATACATTCTACAGGAAATATGATGCTATCTCGATTGTACTTGGAAGTCGGAATTCAGATGTCCTATAATGCTCATCTTTGTTTTCTTTTCCTTCGTTTCATTTTTTAGATTTACCATTCAAGACGAACTTTTCAGATTTTTCATCAAAAATTTGAGCAAAAGGAGAAAGGTCAAGACTCACTCACCAAAATTAGATCTCTATCTTGATATATTTTTTGAACATTATTTTCAACCAAATGCAACACACAGTTGTCTGTTGGGGCAATTTTGATGTGCAAAGCATTGTTTGTAGTTAGATTAGCTTGTATGGCACAGTGAACACACCCTTTGGAAGTAACGAAGTGCAAAATATTAGTAGCTCAGACATGTAGATTAGATTGTGCAATTCAAAAATGGGCAGCTAGTTATGAGAAGACCACCACATATCGCAGCATATATTAAATCCTTCTAACATGATAAACAAAACTGTGCTACAGGAGAAAATTGACTAGATGATCACAACCTTTCTTCCTTTTCTTTTTCTTTCTACAGAACTCCATAAACACAAATGTTCTTGCTCATTGTCACAAGTCAAATGCATGGTGAGCAGCGATTGCTGCAGCTTAAATAGTTCTTAACAATTGCAAGCAGGGATCAATTCCTAGATCTCGTAGCCACAGCCTGTTTCTTCTTGCATTAGGCCACTGACTAGTGATATCTCATACAGTACTGCACTGAGTTGCTTACCATTTAGATTTTCTTGCATTAACGCTCTCACACCTGGCCTCTGCTAGCCTTGATTTTGAAACATTCCCAGGCACCATAGGCGGTCTCTCTGGAGCTGCATAGCTATGATCTCGAAAAGGACGCTGTCCTACTTGCCATGTAGGATTAGCATATCCTCTACGAGAATCTATCCTAGAACCAGAAAGCAAGTAATCCCTGAGACCCTTCATCGAATGATATCCATGCACATCATCTCCATAACCTTTTCCCTGCAAATGCCTTTCAAGTTCAGATATTTCTTCCCAGTCTACCCCATCTTCCGTAACTTGGAGCCTCTCATTAAGGGCGCTCCATTCAACTCCATCTGATATACTTCTTTGCAAAGAAGTACTTCTCCTAGGTGCTTTGCTGGAGTTAGACTTCCTCCCTTTGATTTCTTCTTCATCCACTGGCACCTTCCTCAAATCACAAGGAGTTCCAGAAGGGTAACTCCACTTATAGCTCTTATTAATGTTGTCCATATTCAACTCAATGGAATGAAGATCACTTTCAGCTGAGTCTTCTTCACATTCTACTCCATCTTCTACTTCTCCATCATCACCATTTACTTCATTATGGGGAACAGAACGAACTTTATTTAAATAAGCTGCAATGTCTTCCTCATTCATATGATAAGAACCACGACCTTTACCTTTGGTTCTTTTGGTCCCTAGGAAAGCTTCAAGCTGACTCCTCAGTTTGTCCACAGCTGCATTCTTCTCCTCAAGCTGGTATTTAGCTTCTGAAAGTTTCATTTGGACTCTCTGCTCGTGCAACACATCATCCAACTGCATCATCTCCCTTTCCTTCTCAGCTTCCGCACACAGTTTAGCAGATTCTTTCTTCAGCTCCTCCGCTTCAACTTTATCTTCACCCGCATTTCTGGCTAACTCATCACATACTTGTTCCATAACGACTCTCGTTCTCTTCTCATTTTCAAGCTCTTTCACTGCCTTCAACAGAGATGATTTCGTCTCAGCTAGTTCTTTCCCAAGCTTCTTGTTCAAGCTTTCAAATCTTCTTCTCAGCTTCTTCTCTACCTCAAGTTCTCCAGCAATAGACTCGATAGCAGCTTCAACTATTTTCTGCTCCTTGTTTTTCCATGCTGCCTTTTCTTCAGCAAGGCACTTCATTAAATAGTTTATCTCATTCTGGTCAGAGCGTTGATCTTGGATAAGATGATTGACCTGCAAGCGAGCCCTCTCGAGCTCAGCATGAAGGGCTGAGATAAGAGACATGGTTGATGAAGCACGATCCTCATTACCCCATACTCGGTTAATAATTTTAAGCAACTCTTTCGATGTGGTCAAAGCATTACTGACATCCTTCAGACGAGTCTTAGTTCCAACTGTAGATCCAGAAGGAGTTTGAGCTCGAGATCTATTCTCAATCTTCATCATAAAAGAAAACATAATGAAATTCATGTATCTAGCATTTAAAATACAAAGACCATGAAACCAGATGCAAATGTTAAATTTTAGCTCACAATGATGAGCAAAAGAATTTTAATATCATGTATTAAATTACCTAACATTAAATTATTAATCAGAAAGGGAAAATATTGTGAAAGAATCCTTTAATAAATGTTAGATAACCTATGCTGACCAAAACTCGCATTATTAATTTTTAAGTACCTCCATTAAACTGACATTGCTAATAGAATCAAATGCTCCAGTGCTGTTATCTGTAATCCTAAGCCTTTGAGAAATTGATGATGCTCTTCTATGGCGACAGCCAGTTCCAGAACGATCCATCCTCTACAAATCAAACAATCTCAAATATCAAACAAGAAACCCAATAGTTCACTTTCAACAAATTACCCACCAAGACTCTGATTTAACACTAACAAGTTCCGGGACTTCATGCCCAAAACTAAATTTTACTGAGGTTTCCTGCAATATGACTGTATAGAATCGCATTTGAAATTTATATACGCCATGTTTAGCATTACGTTTGGAAAAAAAATTTGTATTTTTAACTTTTTTTTTTAGTTTTGAAAACTGTTTTTGGTATAAGCAAGTAAATAGATGTTTTTTTTCAAAAGTATGTTTGAAAAAAAACAGTTTATAAGAAATTAAAAAAATATGTCAATTAAATCGAAAAAATTCAAAATATATTTTTAGGATCATCGACAGCAATCTCAAACACCCCAATAACCTGAATTTAATGACACAATTCAATAGTAATGCAAGATTTTCAAATTGTACATAATTGACATTCAACTTCAACACATAATCATATACTGCAATTTTAAAATACTCATTGCCATTATCATGGTGACAACAAAATTCTGTTTTCTAAGCCAAGGAGATTCCATTATTGTTTCATTAACAAATAAATGTAAGCACAGTGATAAAATAATCTAAAATATGTATCTTAGTTTTTCCTTTTTCTTTTCTATAAAAAGAAAAATTGGAGCTTCAAGTAACCCATCGCATCAAACCAATCACAATTGCTTCATATGCCACAAAAACCAAACAAACCCATGGCTAAAGATTCCTAAACTCAAATTTTCCTGTTAAGTTCTTCACTTCCCTTACATAACTAACAAATTCTATTTCAAAATCAGCTTTCCCATTTTTCCCTTTCCATTTTCTTTTACTTTGAAACCAAACAGTGATAAAAGGAAATCGAAGAAAAAGAAAAAAAAAAATTCAAAAACCCACCTCGGATACGGGACTATGAGATGGATCAGACAAATGAGGAGGCAAAGAACCAGAATGCACAGACCTGGCTCTTCTCTCTCTGGCTCTGCCCTCCTTCCTTAACCTCCTCTCATCTGACCCCACCGCCTCTTTCATTTTCGGGGACGGTATCTCATTCATCTCCCACAGTGTCGCCGCCAGCTTCCTGGCTGAAACCGGCGCCTGCTGTTGCTGCTGGTGATGGTGGACTTTCCCCTTGATGGCACCGCCGTTCTGCGAAGCAGCGTACTTGGGAGAGTCCATGGTCCGCAATGCGGACGATGGGGTTCTTGCCGTCCCCATCAACTTCCACGTGGGTACGGGCGTACTGGATCCGCCTCTCTTCCCCACCAAAATGGCTCTTTTAAATCTATAATTTTGAATAACCGAAGAAGACGACGACGCCGAGGAGGAACACCCACGTTTCCGGATTTTTCCGGGGAGCAATTCTTCCATGGAGGCCCGGCTTTGCCTTGGCATTTTCAATTTTCTATTAATCCCCCAATTTCCCACCTTAGATCTTACCAATCTGCCAAGCAAAACACAAGCCAAAGAATAAAAAAAAAGAAACGAGCAAAATAATCAATTAACCTAAAAGTTCACACTTTTCCCTCCTGATCAAGCTCTTTAAGCAACTAGAGGGAGATGGGAAAGGAGTGTATGTGAAGAGAACAGGGTTGGGAAATGTGAACGGCAGAGATAGAATAATGATGATAGATTTAGAACTTAGAAGAGAGAAAAAGAGAACCCTAGAAAGATTTGAGAGCTTTCCCTTTCTTTTTCCTGTTAAGGTTTTGATGGGTTGCACTTGCACACTACTTCTACTAGACAAACTAGTAGTTGTGTGCTTTGGATTTTGATCGGTACAGACTGTACACCAGTACGCCCTGGTGTAAGTAAAGTGAAGGGGAAAGGAGCAATTAGATGGTTTCGGGGTAGCGAAAATTCGGTGGAATTTTGAACCGACTTCAGGACAACATTCGGTCGTCAAACGCATGAAGGAAATTCCTCAATCCTTACATTAAATGCTGTCGCAGTCCGCAAATTATATAATGGATGAATAAGTGTCTATTCGTACATGTCGTTTTAATGATTTTGTAACGGTGTATGTCGTCATGGATGGTGCGATGGTGATCAGTCGGCCATTAACATTCAAGCGGCTTTTCAAGATTACTTGGTTTATCTATTTTCGCTTTTTTTAACTGGCCATTACTGTATTGTTATTAAGTAGCTCTGAAATAGTCTAATACTTTATTTTTTAGCTTTGCTATGGCTGAAGCAATGACAAGTGTGTCTCTATCTTCTCCGGTTCTTTTGTCTATTTCTCCATTAAGTGGTTATTCGTTCTCTCTATTATTTTATTAATTTCTATTTCTCTTTTTCTTTTAATATTTTTTTAGTTTAACTTTGTTTTTTTTGTGCAGTTCCGTTTTGAATTTTTTCGAAAATAATTCATACTTACATATTAAAATAAAAAATAATATAATATTTATCAAATTAAATATAAAAAATGAGATGAACGTTTACTAATAAATTTTTACTAATAAATTAATATATTTTTATTTATAAACCAATGGACATTTACTTTATTCTTAACCTGCAATTTATAACAAATGATTTTTTTGTTGCGTTTTAAATTTTTTCGAAAATGATTCAATAAATTCATATTTATATATCAAAACAAAAAAATAATATAATATTCATTAAATTAAATATACAAATAAATGAATTGAACATTTACTAATAGACTAATAAATTTTTATTTTACTCTTAATGAATCTACTATTCTATAACAAATGAACATCTTTCAATAAAATAATAAATTTTTACTTTATTACTAAAGGACATTTTACTTTATTGTTAATAAATCTACTGTTTATAATGAATAAACATATAATTTATAAGCTATAGTTTACTGATAATAAATTTATAGTTTACTATGAATAAACTTTTATTAATAAATTAATTAATATTTATTTTATTCATTAGTAATAAATATACAATTTTTAATAAATTAATGAATATATCTACAAACGGATGTTGAATATTTACAAAATTGCTACAGTATATTTGATAGCTGTATAAATTTATTTTATTTATAAAATTATCACTATCTCATACATATAATGATCATTAGCCTATAACACTACATGGACTAAGAATTATGACATAACAATTTGTCTATATCCTTTTAGGTCAAATCATGACAATTTGGACTTTGGTCTTACATTCCCGCCTTACTTTATTTAGTTTCTTACACAAATACGGCTATTTGTTTATATAATTATTGAAATAGATTCAATATAAAAGATAAATTATTATCCATAACTAAATATATCTATATTCTCGTAATATTTCGTAGCTCTAATAATTTTTTATGAGAGTTATTTATTTTAAAATTTAGATTAATTTTCTAAAACCAAAGAATCAATAAATATTTTAAGAATCTTTTACAAATAACACTACTATAATTATATAACATGTTTAAAATTGCAGAAAATAAAGAATTAGTTTGTTATATCAACACTAAACAATTATAACATTTATGCAATACAAAACTAGAGAAAAAAAAAGCTAAAGAAATCCACAAAAAAAACTTTTGAACAGATTATATCATAAACCTTATATATGTATATATATACACACACTCTTATAACATATTTAAATATCATTGCAGATAGTGTGAATGGTATTGAATATATTTTAATGAGAAAATTGGTTGTCAATGCAATTATATGTTATATGTAGGTTATATATATTGTATATGATATGATTTCCTAGAAATCAAAATGCATAAAATTTTTACTGCCACACAGAACATATTATATATAAGTTTTATGTAAGTTATGTTAAGGTTATATGATATGAAATCCAACAACATATGAACTTAATAAAATGATTAAAAAAAATAAAATTTTCTAACACCATAGCTGAAACATCAATGTATGTTTGTAAGTATGACAAATATAGAGACCTTTATATATCACAATGGTTATTAGGAAGAAGATAACTGATACGTAAAATTTCAAGTCCATTGTATCTTAAAAGAAATAAGATAAGAAGATATAAGAAAAGTTCATAAATAAAATAAGGTGATTTGGATATTTATTCAGTAAAGAAAAAGAAGAAGAAGAAAAAGAGAGAAATAACTATTCTTATGGAAATGTATAAGTTGGATGTAATTATAGGGATTAAAAATTTATTTGTTTTATTTAATATTAGAGGTATAATGAGAATTTTAAAATCCACAAATGGATATTTATTAATAAAATTTATTAGATATATTATGGTAATTAGTATTTAAAAAGTGACATTTTATCTAATTATTTCTACTTTATTCTTTGGACTTTTTTCTTTATTCATCAAATTCATACTAGAATTCACAGTTTGGGTCTGGTCTTACTACTGAGTTTTGTAGACCTATTCATTCAAATCTTTTTTTTTTTCAATAACAGATTATATTTTTCAAATTTTTTGAAGTAAATTTATATTATATTATTATGTGATTTTTTCTCATTACAAATTTAAATGGAAATTTCTTCGATGATATGATTTTTTTCTCATTATATGTATTGTATACGATATGGTTTACTGGAAATCAAAATACATAAAATTTTTACTACCACACATAACATATTATATATAAATTTTATATAGGTTATATGATATGAAATCCTATAACACACGAACTTAATAAAATGATAAAAAAACAAAATTTTCTAACATCCTAATTGATATATCAATGTATGTTTGTAAGTATGATAAATATAGAAACCTTTATATATTATGATGGTTATTGGAGAGAAGATAATCGGTACGTAAAATTTAAAGTCTATAGTATCTTGAAAGAAATAAGATAAGAAGAGATAAAAAAAGTTCATAAAAAAAATAAAGCAAAATAATTTGGATATTTATATAGTAAAGAAGAAGAATAAGAAGAAGAAGATAGAAATAAATACTCTTATAGAAATGTATAGGTTAGGCATAATTTTAGAGATTGAAAATTTATTTATTTAATTTAATATTAGAGATATAATGAGAATTTTAAAATTTACAAACATATTTTCAAGTTAATAAAATTTACTACATGTATTATGGTAATTAGTATTTAAAAAGTGAATGTAATTATTTCTACTTTATTCTTTGGACTTTTTTCTTTATTCATCAAATTCATGCTAGAGTTCACAATTTGGGCTCTGGTCTTGCTGCTGAGTTTGGTAGACTTATTCATTAAAATCTTTTTTTTTTTTTCAATAACAGATTATATTTTTCATTTTTTTGAAGTAAATTTATGTTATATTATTATGTGATTTTTTCTCATTACAAATTTAAACGGCAATTATTTCTAAGATTTTTTTTTTTCCTAATTTTACAGGAGTTCATCACGTGGACTTGAGATTTGCAATCAGTGTAAGACCTAAAATGACTTATACATTATCCGTAAATTAATTCAATAAAACAATAACATATATTAATATTGTTTTCATATTAGTCAATAAAAATAAAATAATTAAATACACATAACAATTTAATTTAATTATTCTAGTACACACACGGTTGATGTGATATAGAATTTCTCCAACATTATTGCTAAGTGGCTCTCAGAGTATTACCAAGACCTATATGATGCATATTGAGGACATTCATGTAGTACTAAGAAAGCCCAGCCCATAACAAACACTAGAGTAGATACGACGACAACACAACCTTTGCACCAACGAACTTCTCCATTATTCCCGGCCGAGTAACCAAATTAAACACACAAGGAGTTTCATTTATTTATTTTCTCATATGGTTTCCGAGAAAAACGAACTTGGATAATATCAATAGACCTACAAAATCAAATCCACCTTGCATATTTCATTAAATCTCGAGTTTACAACAAGTTTCAAAGACATTTGAATTAATTCATTGAACGATACTACACAAACAAGTGCCGAAATCCCAACAACAACATTTCCCGTTGAATTTCATAGATTCAAACATATCAAACAGCGAGATGGTAACGAAAAGTATAGACATCATAATCACTGCAAATCTCCATAATGGTATAATA
Source organism: Balakata baccata (assembly GCA_949630135.1). NCBI lineage: Eukaryota > Viridiplantae > Streptophyta > Magnoliopsida > Malpighiales > Euphorbiaceae > Balakata > Balakata baccata. The sequence goes on from CATIWF010229802.1 coordinate 56,778, forward strand.
TTGTTCACTTTAAAACTAATCTCTCATAATGTTGCTTTCAAATTCTATCTAAAAAGTTTCATATACCAATAATGAAAATATTGTCCATACTTATAAACCCATAATCCACTTTGTTTTTATTTTCCGATGTCTAACTTTGTTTGTTGACCCACTTAACAGAGATCAGTATGAAGCAGTAATAGTAGTACCCACAAATGATTTATTTATTTTTTTGGTGGGTAATAATAATATCATGGAAAAGAATACTTAAAGAGAGAGAGAGAGAGATAGTTGAGAAAGTGTACCAATTTGATGGTTTTCAACACAAAGTTAGGCCAGGAATGAGACAGGGAGGCACCGTCACTTTTTGAAAGTGGGGAGGTTTTTGGACAAATCCACTCCATAATTGCCAAAAACCATGAAGTCCCTTCGCATGTATCATTATCACATCTTCTCTTTTTTACATCTTTACTTAAATGCTGTGCTCTGTCTTAATCAATAAGGCCTGTAAAAACGGCTAGACCCAGTGAATATAAATTTGATGACAGTCGTAGCCAGGTAAAAACTTTGGCTAGTGATTATGGTTTAGACTTGGGATGGCAATTCAATTTAGACGTGTGAGTCTCTGCTCAGCAGTCAGCACCAATTTAAAGAGGCCTGATTTTTTTGACATTTAACTGGAATTGAAGGTTGAAGTTTATTAGGGGGAAATTCCAAGTAATATTTAGTGAAAATGTTGCGTACCCCATCCCGTATATATATATATATATTGTTGTTAGATGTTTTAAATAGAGTTTATCTAATAGAAATTATTAAATTAATATATAATTATTGCATGAATCATCTTTGGTTAATGGTGAAGATCTTAATAACTACAATTTTAATAATATATATGATTGTAACTATATGTAGATACAACTATCTTTTATCTTTTCAAATTATTTTGATTTTAAAAATGATATAAACAATTAATTTAAATTTTTAAATATAATAATTATAATACAGTTTGATTTTTTTATAGTAGATATTTACTTTGCTAGTTTTTCATAGAGTGATTAATATTGATATTTTCATTAGTTAAATATGAATTATAAAATATTAAAAATTAAAATATTGAATTTCTTATAATTTTTTTGCTCTTATTTTAAATTTATTTTAATGAATATAATTAAGTTAAAAAATACAGTGAGAATATCCAATCCGACTTGTGGATATCCAATTTCTTTTGAATAAGAATAATGATTAATATTATTTTTTTTTTGTAAAATTATAAAATAGAGAATACCTGGCCCTACTTATGGATATCTAATTCCTTTTGAGGTGAAGATAATAATTAATATTAATTTTTTTAGAATATGAAATGGATACGAAAATATAAATTTATAGACGAAAAGAATGAAATCCAAGCTCAATCCACCTTGTGCCACTCCTTACTCAATCTGTCTGGATTCACCCATACCCAGAGCGCGACAGCTTTGGATAATGGTTTACCCGGCCATTCCTCAACTCTCTCTCTCGCTAATTGGCTTTAATGGTACCTGTCTGTCTTTTGATTTTTTTTTATCTCTATCTCTTCTTTTCTTTTACTGCCACTGTATTCTTCATATTTTTTTACACATAATTTCTCCAATAACTTATTTAGGCTTAAGTCATATTCAATTTTTTAAAAATATTTATTTTTGTCATTTAGTTCTTTATAACAATTTTTAGTTTATTTAGTCATCTAAATTCAATTTTTTATCCATTTTACCATTTATTTAATTTGTAAAACTGAATACATGGTCCTATGTTGATATAACAGCTGACGTGATATCATAGATCAAGTCAAACATATTTTCTTATAAGGGGCTCTGTGTATATTTTATGAATTGAACAGAGGTAAAATAGACTAAAAAAGAGTTTAAGTGGTTAAATAGACTAAAAATCGTTGTAGAAAATTAAATAATGAAAATGAATATATTCAGAGGCTAAATATGACTTAAACCACTTCTTTATTTTTACATAAATCTATAAACTTCATAAATTCATCCACATTTTGATATATTATTGGGAATTCAATTACACTTTAAGCTTAAAAATTAAGAAATTTAATAATTTCTTTAAATTTTTAAGTTTATATTTAATTTAATTGAAAATTGAAACAAACAAACTTGTGGGACACAAATAATATAGGATCGTGCTACGGTATTCTAATGCACTGATGCTCCACAATGAAGATTGTTGGATGGGAATTGAAATGATTTGAGTTGTTCATTGATTTACAATTGATTATCTACTGACATAGCTCTTAAAAGTTGATGTATTTATTGTTAGATTATTTTTAAATACAAAATAAAAAAAAAGATACTTTCGAGTGCGTGAAGTGGTTTACACACATTGGAACATTTGTCAATGATACATGTGTTACATGTGCAAACATGGATCATTTTTTTTTAAAATCCCTTTCTTCTTCGAGTGAGACACTACATTATCAATTACATCGATTCTCAACTTTCTCTCAATCTCTGATTGTTAACTCCCTTTATCGGTTATTTTCTTAATATTTTATTTATGAAGTACCAAAGAAAAAGTCATAATATAATATGTTGAGAAATGATTATGATTCAATTCCATATGATCAAATCGGTTTGAAGGTTAAGGAATTTGCAGAGTATCAATTAAAGGTTGAATTGCTTGCCTCATGAGGTAAAGTTTATTAATTTTTTTAACATTTATAATAAATTAGATATAAAATTTAGAATTATTAATGAATTTAATCGTATAATTATTTTAAAATGAATTAAATTTTGTAGAAAATTCAGGAGAAAGATGAAAAAGGAAAGGAAAGTAAATTAGAAGATTTGAAACAAAGGACGAGCTGTCAATTCCATACCATTTGGAGGGATGGGCTAAAAGGGACCGTACTATTAGCAGAATCAGGGCTCCTGTTGTTAAGGCCTAAATCACGGTCCCACGCCTAATCTCATCATCTCATCAACACCGAAAATGCCACGTGTCAAAAACCCAATTCATCATCACCCGCTCTTTGGTTCCTCCTTTCCTGCATTTTGCACACCACATATAAGGGAAAC
>CATIWF010229892.1:0-32050 GCA_949630135.1 Balakata baccata
TAATTGATATAGTGTATAAGAAGAGTCATTAATTTAAATTTTTTTAATTTATAGTAAGCCATTAACAAATAACTTTATAAATAAAATCTAAATCAAATTCATCTAAAACTGTTAAATGAGATTTAAACTTAATTTACTTAAGAACCTAATTTAAATTAAGATAAATGTTAAAATTATTATATATGGAATAGCTTAGTACAATTTTTTTAAGCTGATCAAACTCATACAAAAAATATACGGCATATAAATGGTATGATTAAACTTTTATTTATGTTATATATTGCAATATTAATAATTTTGATATCAAGTTGAACATGAAATACAACTTATCTTAAAAGATAAATCAATGTATATTTTTTAATAAATAATTCATAAACAATATAATCTCTCAAATAAAATGACAAAAGTTTAATATAACTAAAGTAATATATACCATTTACATCAATGCATATTGATCTTACATAATTTATTGTTTATTCCCCAAAATCTATATATAATAGTACTAATTGGTACACAATCTAATCATTTAATTTTGGTTTATTGTGATTCTTAATATATCATTGATTAGGAATTTTATTTTTAGATTATGTAATATCTATATTTAGTCTTTAACTTGTGAAAATGTGATATACTTTGATCATAATTTATAAGAAAAAAATATTTTTTTCTTTATTATAGAAATTAAGTATTTCATAAGTATTTAGATGTCAAGGAATTAAATTAATTTACATTTATAAGTAATAATTTACAAATTAATTCGATTTTTTGTATTTGGATTGTAATAATAATTGTCTAAGTATAAAATTAAATTATTAAATAATTTGTAAAAGAAAAGAGAATTAATTAACACAAGAGAACTGATTAATATATGGGAAAGAGAATTAATTAATGCATTCATTTTGACTAAGATGTCTTAAATAGCGAGTTAATATATAACTTATTATTATAGGTAAAATTCCAAGTTAGTAAATAGTAGCAAAAGCCTTAAAAATTTTATAAATTTACAAATTTTGATGAGACCTCAGCGTTAAGATGTATTAGTGGAATCCTAAGAGAGAAAGTGAATACAATCCATGACAGAATCGAAGTAAAGCGGCAGAGGTGCATTAGTTGATGTTACAGTTGGCCAGTTCTTGAAAGCAGAAATCGCTGCATTTCCATCCTCGATGCTTTTGGTTGCCAAAGAGAAATCTTTGCCGGTAACTTTAAAAATAACTCCAAATTTGAAATTAGTCCATTCAACCAATAATTTGAAATTTGTAACTTTTGACAGGTATCAAATTTTTATTGAACTGTTCCGTTTTATCTGTTTTTTAAAATTTTTCATAAAGATTAAAAATATATTTTTTAAATAATATATTATTATTATTATTATAAACCTCAATTAATTAAAAACCATACTATTAAAATTCATAAAAACTATTACAAGCATTTAAACATAGATGATCAAACTATAACCAATGGTGGCCAATCATTCCGATTATTATGATAAATTCATGTTCAACATGGGAGTTAAAAATCTTGCAATGTATAATAGAAGTAGAATTTTAACTCTAATATCTTTATACTTCAAATTTCTCATATGAGTTCTATTTGACTTTAGAAAATTATATGTGGCTACCACATCTACAAAAATTTGTTCATTCATCTTAATTTGAAGTCACTTTTAATGAATTAGGTTTAAATTTAATTTTAAACATGTGATAAAATATAAGCAATGATGCCAATTATTCTTATTATATATAGCAATTTCGGAGAATAAGCAATGAAAATTATGCAACTAGTTAATTGTCTTTGAATTTTTTATGTTGAATATATACAATGATAAACTTTTGAGTTAAGTAATTTTTCACGTTCAATTTCAATGTAACATAGGAGCTAATAATTTTACAATGAGTCTACTATCTATATACTTCAAATTTCTCATATGCATTCGATCTAATTTTAGAAAATTGTGTATGACTGTCACATCTATAGTAATTTGTTCATTCATCTTAATTTTAAATAGTTTTTTAAATGAATTAGGTTTAGATTTAATTTTAAACATATAATAAAATATAATCAATGGTGTCAATAATTTCTATTATATAGCAATTTTGGGGAAGCAACGAAAATTATTTAATTAGTTTCATGTATTTGAATTATTTATTTTAAAAATATACAATGATAAACTTTTGAGTTAAGTAATATTTTATGTTCAATTTCCAAGTGATATAGGAGCTAATAATTTTGCAATGTATAATATAAGTAAAATTTTAACTCTGTTATCTATGCACTTCAAATTTTTCCTTATGAGTTCGGTACGACTTTAGAAAATTGAGTATGGTTATCACGTCTATAGTAATTTGTTCATTATTTTAATTTTAAATAGATGATAAACTACAATTAATGGTGCCAATCATTCCCATTATATAGCAACATTGGAGAAAATGTATATTGAACTAGCATTGAAAATTATTTAAGATTGAAATCCTATAATTTGAATGAGCATTGAAAATTATTTTTTAAGCATTGAAAAAGTATCTAATTATTTATTCGTATTTTACTATATGTAAACAGTAAGAAATTTTTAAGAGAAAACATAATGATGGTAATGATTAATTATACTGAATTTTGCAATGTATAATATAAGCAAAACGAATAAAGCCATTTGCTGTAGTAGAAAAGTTGAAAACAGAGAAACAACAATAGTAACAATTCAGCAACACAGATGGAGCAAGTAATCACGAGCGGGACGAGATGTGTGCTGAATGAAAGCTCAAGTTAAAAACATAAATGATCAAATTAAAATCTAAGGGGTTAAAAATGAGAAAGGGGTTTTGGGAGGAGAGAGACTAGTTAGGGATAAATAATATGATAATGAGAAATAACATGTTAAACACGTTGTAGGTAAAGTAATGTAAATTTATTTACCACTTAAGTATTTAATAAGTTAGTTCAATAAATAATATAAATTAAAAGTTGATAATATAACGGTTTAAAATAATATATGTATAATAGGAAGGACTCTATATTAATAGAGAAAATTTACTCTAAAACCAAGATATGGATAAAATTTGGAAAGAAAATATTCATTTTTTATTAATAATCTAAAATTTCAATTGGAGTTGAATAAATTTTATATTATTATACGGCATATATAATGGAACAGATAGAGTATTTGTTTGTTTCACTTTTCTGTTTAATATGCATTAAAATATTTGTGTATAATCTATTTAGTTGTATTGCTCAATCTTCATTAACTCACTAGTATTTTGATGTGTATAGAAATGATGGCAGGACAAAATAAGTTAGTGTGTATAGGATTACCTAAATTTATTTTATCTTTTCAAAAAATATATAATATGGAATTTATTTCTTTTTCAATTTTACGATGCAATATCATTAAATTCACCTATAATCCCAATATAAAATTTTAAAACTATCAATAAGTATCATATTATGAAGGTACATTATAAGCATTTTTTTTTTCTCTCTCGGAAAAAAAAAAAGAATTAAAATTTCTAAATGCATTGAGAAAACCGAAGAAAGCTTTTGCTAATAGCAGTTGTTGGCTTCTGCAAACACCAATTTTAAAATGAGAAAAACTATTTGTTCTAACACTTTTTGTTTCAATTTGCATAAAACATTTGTACTCTATTCACATGCTTACTTATTTTATTCAATTTGCATTAAAACTATAAGTATTTTATTCTAATTGGGACAAAAAGTGTTGGAACAAGTAATATTTTTCTTTTAAATTAGGAATTGTTATGTGAAATATGCCTGATTTCTCATTATCATCAGAAGCTTTCTGAAAATTGACTTTTTCCTTTTTCTCTCTATGACTAGGTATATAGATATACCCATGTTCCTTTTGATCAGCTGTTTATTGATTATTGAAATTTAGCTAATCCGTCCGTAATTTGGCCAAACTATGTGTTGATGGAGCTATTGGCATTAAGGTACACCAGTATTTTGCCACGTTAGGCTGTAAACACACTTGAGTAATCAATACAAACGTATACTGCAACTATAATTTTAGTACTGTTTCTGGCAACTCTTTGTTCGGCAAAGTACTATACATTGCACAAATGGACTGGCGATTGGAAGTTAAATAATAATTATAATCAAAACTTCCGACAGTCATTTCTCTCTTTGTATTGAAGGCAAAAAAAGGAAAAAAAAAAAAATTTCAGAATCATATGCTTGTCACCTAAATGCGTACAAACTTTTTCCACTAGCTGTATAAACTCTTATGTTAGCCCGCCAAAGCTTGCAAACTTCTTGACAGCTTCCTCCTCCATTTCTACAAGTTGACGACAAAAAGTTTCAACATCGTGTGCCTCTTCCTTGAATGTAAACCTGAGTTCCTTCCATTGGTATTCACCAAGACCATCCTTAGTAACTGGACTAGGAACCCTCCCCAGTACACTGAATCCTTTGCAATCAACAGACAGCATATATGCATCCTGTACAATAGGCAAAAAGTTCAATAATTCTGAGAACTGTTAAGATATTACATTATTTAAAAATAACAGACATAAATAACTCCGCATTTGAAGGCCTGTAATGGAGCCAATTATTCTCTCTATGATTCCATCTAAACTGCTATTGCTATTATGAACTAGTCAAAGCTTCTAGAATAACTCCAGCAGACATCAAAACTAAAAGGGTATCAGCATCTTATCACTCCGTGATCCTTCCGTAGGTACCAGCATACCTTGTCCAAATAAGATCAACCTCATTAAGTTTTTACCATTAAATTGATAAAGATTTTCCTCTATCATTTTTGCTAAAATTTGAGTTAAGCACATGAGACAGTTCAACCCTCAAGGTTTGAGCTTAATGTGCAGCTTCCTCTCTTATTGCAGGCGGCTCATCCATATAGTTAATCAAGCGTAACTGGGTAGACCACATATATTAATATCTTAAAAAAAGACCTTCATTTCGAGTGCCTAAATTCCATCGATATGACATTAGCTAACCTGTCATTTGACAATGCCAAATCAGTAGGATCCATTTTATAAGGAATAGCATTCTTAAAGAGAAATAGTTTGTGCATCTGATGAGTAAATCATGCAAAATGCAACAAAGAAGATTTGTAAAAGATTTCATCTATGCCTCAGTTTTTCACAAAGGTGTGGAAGAATATGTAATTATTCTAGCTGTAGTAATCGAAAACAATAATCTTATTTACATAGGAAAAAACAACTTTTTAATGTATCGTTCATAATTTCTTGTTCCTATTAAAATCATGATGTAAATGGGTATCTTACTCTTGCATTTGCATTCATGTATAGAAAACAAAAAAGAATTAGAGCTCTACGCCTTGCTTCACTTTGATTAATGCCATCAATAAGCTTAGCATAAACAGATGCTGCACATGAAACAATTTCAGACATTATTTAATCAGTACAAAGCACAAAATAATATTAAGTTATGAAAAAATATGCATGCATCCTGCTCAAATCATCTTTTCCAGTTTTGCAAGTCTTACCTAAGGGGTCTACTTTGGATGTCTCCATATCTTCCAGATCCACTTCATGAGTTTGTCCATTGCCATCAACAAACAAGCATGAACTGGGAAAAACGAACTGTGTTTATTGTTTTCATAAGATTTTCACATTATCAAGATGCAGTTCCTTGGCCCATCTCAACAAGAAACACAAACTCTCCTTGAGAAATCATACAAGACATTATCTGACAACAAACAACATACACACAGACAACCCAAAAAGTGGGGGATTGGGAGAAGAAGAAGAAACCAAACTTCTATGATTCAACTAACTTCCCAGACAACAGAATGTAGCATGTGAAATGATAGTGGTAAATTTAATAAAAAAACGGTTTTCCAAGATATGGACTGCAGTTGTGGCTGTTATCCTGATCATGCACATATAAAAATTGTGATGGAAATGAAGAGTGCTCTTGTTCTTTTTATTTTCCCTCCTTATCTTCTGTGAAGGAGCAGATATCTGCTGATGCTAGAATGCTAAATTAGTATTTTGAGCAAATATGAAAAAAATATAGACATCCTGCTTTCTACATGTTCGAAATATATGTATTACTTTCATAACTAGGCCAACCTAAATAAGTGGCTATATTCAGGGATGACAACAATTCAATCATTAAACAAACTTCACCGAGTAATACTAGATGAATATAATTCAGATAATAGTCGAATACCTTAGATTGAACCTATAAACCCGATATCTTTCACCTCCATCAACTAGCTCCTTAAGGTTCTCACTTCTTGACGTAGAAATAAAATTAGAAGAACTGAATACACCAGAAACTGTATAAGTGGACTCGTTGATCAGTCTGTGTTCAGACTGTATGACTTCTCTAACACTTTCCATAGCCAACTGAGCCTATAACAACAATAAATAATAGTTGATATCAGTATTCCTGTGTCTCTTTTGCCTTTTGCTAAGATCCATAAGGATATCCTACAGAAAGAAAATGGTGCATGACATCAAGTCTGATCCATCTTTAGACAGTGTTCCCAACAATCAAAAAGACAATTTTTTTTTCAGGGTGCAATACAAGTATGAAGTATGTTAAACATCGATTTTCATCATCAGTTGCAGATATATTTTTTATTTATAGCAGATTTCCTAGGTTAATCAATTGTATCTTTGGAGGATCTTTTTCCTATTCTGTTGAAGCACAAGATATTACAGGATTATATCATATAGACTATAGTTCTATGAAGATTCAGCCAATTGAAATTGATCCCATTGGAAATAATCCTCAAGCATTTTTTGTGAACCGTTTCAAGAAATTCATGTTCTAAAGCAGACATTAGCTTCAACTTTATCTATTTCCATTAGAAAAATTTCAAAGATTCATCTTATGAATACCCCATACACACTTCTATATATCTAGAATTTCATGATTGTTAAAGTTGTGCAAAGTTGTGCAAAGTTGACAAACCTTTTCATCATTAAGAGGAACAAGATCTCCATTCAGAGCAACCCGTGCTGGTAACTGCAGCATGTGCATAAAGAAGTCAAGTAGGCTCTTACTATACACCTAGTACAGTTGCTCGAACGATTGAATCGCATGTAACATCATACCAAGAAATTCCAACTATAATAGTAATTTATGAAAGGATTCTTTGAGAATTGGGTTGATGACAGAGAGGGGGATGGAAGAAGCAGATTAAACAACCGAAATAAGCAGAAAATGAGCCAAATGTAGCACCAAACCTTCTTCAATGATCTCAGTAACTTTGCTAAGGGACCTGGATAAGGACTTGCCACAGCCAATGATCCTCGTTCATCAATGATTGTATTCTATTTGAACAAAAAGAGAAAAGTTAAAATGAATCATGAATAGTCACCAGAAAATTCATCATATTAACTTGGTAGGGGAGTAAACAATTTATTTCCATCTCATGCTTGGTCTCCGAAAACTACTCTACTGCATATCAACGTCTACCATGCATGCCATGCACACAAATTTGTTTGAAAGTAGGTAGAAATAACCTAAGAAAGATCTTTCTTCACTCATTAGTTCAACTAACAGGATTTGATACACAAAACAATGGAAAGGAAGATAAGTGTAATAAATGAACATAACAAAACCACAACAATATAAAGAGTAATACCACATTATGCATATCCTTTTCAGGAACCCAGATATATGGTCTGCCCTTCTTGAGTATGTACTTAACTTTTGAAGTGTATATGTCCTCCTTGCTAACATGAACATGAAAAAGTACAAATATACTCCATCAATAAGCTTAAAATCTTCCAATCGTTTCTAAATTCAGGTAAAAATAACTCAGAGAAGAAAATAAATTTATGAAACCCACGAGCAGCTCTCTGTTGAGGTTGACAACCTAACTCAGCTAAACTATAATAACCTAACACGTATACTGAACTTGGATTAGCGACAATATCATAAATTTTTGAAAGAAGAATCTCCAAATGAGTTCTTTTTTTCTTCTCATCAACTAAACATGATTTGAATTTCCAATAGTAAATGTAAGCAATGTATTAAACGAAAAGGCACCTTCCCTTGGCATTAGCTTTTACGGTATTCAAGCGAGCTTCCCAGTTTGAAGCGAGTATACTCTGCAATACACTTGCATTAAACTTAGATTTCAGAGAAACAGAGATAGCGAGAAGAGGATAGTAAAGAATTCACCTTGCATCTCTGAGCGACACTAAAGACCGTAGCTTTGCTACTTTTCATGATTCCTCCAATTATTGACTAGAGGCACACCACTTGCTCGATAAAATTACTATATCAAAGTCTGCCAATGAAATAGGGAATGTCAAAGCGACGCGAATGGCCGAAGAGGGGAGGGGAGTCCAAGCTTGTTATTATTTAAATTATTGTTAATTATACATGCATAATGTTGATTTTTAATATATATTTTTATTTAAATATAAGTTTTTTATAATTTTATATGCACTAAATTGTATAATTACGTGTATATATCTATATTTTATCTATTGTTTTTTGTTATTTTATTTTATTTTTTTAAAAAAAGCATGTTCCATTCTTCCAAATATACAACTTTATACTTATATGATACATAGTCAGAGCGTTTGCATATCAATTTGGTGTGGATTAGACATAATATTCAATTTAATTTACAGTTTGTAGATTGAAAATTTTTCCATTCAGTCCAATACACAATATATAAAATGGATTGCATTGGTTTGTAGTTTAATTTTATATACTTTTTACTTTTATTTAATAATGATAATAATATCTCACAAATATTCATATTATCCCAAAATTTTTAATTCACTACATAAACTATTTTAATAGCAAGCCATATTATTAAAGTTACAACAAAAATTTTAATTACTTTTGTAAGTATTTTAAATTTTATATGGATATATTTTTAAATAATAAACAGTACATTTAAATACTAGATTAGCTTAAAAATTATTAATAACTTTAATTATATTTGATTAATTCACTATAATTATTTATACGATTTTTTTTTTACCAATCCTCTAATAATATAGTTAAGAAAAAGAATATATGTAGTTCCCAAGAAATTAGATTATAGACAAGTAATAGTTGTAGTTGAATTAATTTTATTAACAGAAAAATAATAATAAATGCGGTTAAAAATAGGTTTTAATGGTTAATAAGAAATTGAAAAATAAATTGTATATAGTTGAATTATATATTTAATATATTACAATTATTTGATAACAAATCATTTAATATAACTAAAATAATAACTAGATTGACTTATTATATAATTATGATACATTTATTATAAATTATATTATTTTGGACATGCTTGGCATTGTTGTTCAAATCTAATTCTATTGTTTCCAAAAGCGTTAAAAAGAAAAAGTGATTGTAGCAAAAGCACATTTTCTATTTGATAAATTAAATTGTAAACTGCTGTGAGATAAAAAAAAATAGTTTTTACGTATTTGGTTAAAAACTGCTGTTATAAGTGTTTTTAGGTGTAAATAACAAAAATAGACATATATAAAATAGAATTGTTTGATACTATTTGTATATAAAAATTTTACCATTTGGCTATATTAAAAACTAATATTAAGTCTAATAAATGTTAATTTTATACCAATTTTTGTTTCTTTAAAAAATTTGCGAATAGTAAATATAATAAAAATAAGTTTAAGAAAAAAGGAATGAATTTCATATGTTATTATTTAAATGCATAATGACTTATGATCAATCATTACTTAAAATTTTAATTTTTACAAAATTATGGTTAATTAGTTAGACATGAAAACGTAATAATGAACAGATTAACCGGTTCATACACTTCTACCACCAAAAGCATCTCGAATAACATTATTTTTACTCAATTTGCACTTTCTCTTCCACGTTTTAGCTTGTCCTGAATTTTAGTGAAAATATGTGAGAGATTTCTTTATTGACATAATATCGAGAAGGAAAGAGTTTAAACTTTCAAAGATGATAAACATATTGTTTCATACACTGAGAATGGAGACAACAGAAGCATAAATACGTCCAAGGAATTAAAATTTCCAATACAAACATCTTAGATTTTATATCTCAATACATCTACCAAGATTATAAGTATACAAATCCTTAAAGCCATCGCAAAACCTTGGCGAGAAAGAGGTTGCCGCCGGTTGCAATTTTGTACACAAAATACAATCTTGAGAGCACTGTAAGGAAAAAAAAAACCATAATATTAAGTACAAAGCTCAAAAATATTTCAAACGAATGTTTCAAACAATAAAAGGAGCATTGTTGTAAGTTAACTATGACAAACTAATCCAACAGATGGGCTATAAAACAGCACAAAGGACAAAGTAAACTAATTTTAAGTTAGCCGAGAAGCATAAGTCTTTTGTCAAATCTAAACATATAAATAAATTGTAATTACAAGACTCATTTTCAAATACAGAATTGAAGTAAAGAGAAAAACCACATACCTCAATCTTTCTATTCACACCTTAGTTGCAAATACCTTTCTTCACCCAAATCTGTCAACCTTAAGTGGAGAGCTTGAGGATTAACACATGTCAATTGGCAGCAAAATAAGATAGATAAACAACATCAGATGAGTAGAACCATCAAAGCAAAAACCAAGAGTAAAATAGAACCTATGCAATTTCAGTAACTTCATATGTATGTAACCAAGCAAAAACAGAAACTCATTCAATCATTAACACAAAACACATATAAAGAAAACATATGATAAGATAAAATATGTTGACTTTTAAGTAGTAGAGTGTTGTCGTGTTAAATAAAAAGAAAACTTTGGTTTGTCTTTAAATATGCATCTTATGGTATTATGATTTAGTTATAGATGATATATAATAAAAAAGAATGAGCAAGCAAATTGTTCTTTTTTATGAGTCCAAAAGGGTATGCATCTCCAACCAATAACCTAGCTAATCCCATGTAATTTCTTCAAAGCATTAAAGATTCTGAACAGAACAAAATGGATATCCTCTTAATGCTCCATTGCCATCACTGACTTCAAAAGCATAAAATAAATAGCAGTAACTGACAATAGAAACCAAACTTATGAATTTAAAAATAAGTTTGATATGAATGTGAGATGCACGCTAGGTGACATCCACTCATTTCTTTGTCCTCCTCCTCTGTTAGAGAACTTCAGAATCAAGCTATTTTAGAAATTATATAACAAATAAATTGCAGTATTTAGAGTCTGAAATCAAATTTAATATTGGTCTGTACTATTTAGTGAAGCAATTTGCCAGCAGCGAAAATAGCCACATGAAGTTATAAATAAATCCAACTGTGACATATACATGATAAACTCTCAATAAATCTGAATTATGAGTTAATTCACAAAAATCTCAATTGATTCAATGGATAAAAGTAAAGCACAAACATCTCGAAAGCGAAAAAGTAAAACCTAAAAAAGAAAGCAAAATCTCAAACTAAGTAACTGACAAACTACTGCCATTAACGAATTGTCTGAAATGTTTCAAAACGAGTGATTCTAACCAATCCGCTAGAAATCTCAAACCTAAAAATTCAAAAATAGAAAATTCAGACCCACGTAATCCAAAACGGCTTCTTCTCAAAACCAGAAGAGAGGGAGAAATAGTGGGAGGGAAAAGATTCTAACCGGTGCAAAGGAAGAGCAGCAGCCATCGATTCATCGTAGTATATTGAAGATTGCACTATGGAGGCTAGAGCTATATACGCTGCAAGTGACCAGAGGCAGAATCGAAAGATGGAATGGCCTGCTGATGTTGAGATGGCGGTCTATGGTCTGGATCGAAAAAGAAGAAGGAATGAAAGAAATAAACAAATGTTTTTATATAAGGGGCATAATTGTAATTAAAATAATTCATCAGTGTCATTTTTGGAATTGAATTAAAAAAGGTAATCCGCTTCCCGTGTTTTTCTAAACCATGGTTTTGGAGAAGCATCATTTCTGATGCTTTTTCCTGCTGCTTTTCGGCTTTAACCAGACACCACACAAACCAGCTTTTGCTCTAAAACCAGTTTTTCAGCCCTGGACCGCAATGCTAAACGGAGTCTTTTTAATAGTATCTACTAAATTATATATTAGATTTATTGCACAATAAAATTAGAATAAATTATAAACGCAAAAAATATAATTGATCGTAGTTCAAGTAGCAAAAGTATTTGCTTTTGGGATGTGAGATTTTGAATTCAAATCGTCTTTTCCGTACTAAGTGAGATTTCGTCTTTATGGCGAATGCGAATAAATAACTATCTCTTCTTGTGTAGCCCGCTAGACCCTTTAAATGTGTTTATGAAGTGTCTCATATATATATATATAATTGGTAATGAAATATAAAAAATTACGGATTATGCAGATTGTGGGTGGCACAAAACGCAGTTTTGATAAAAATATAAATTATTTCAATTTACTGTATTTTTAAAATTTATTTTAAATTGGTTCAATTTGAATAAATTGAACGGTTTGTGAATACTTTTATAAAATGTTAATTATACACACTTTTTTTTTCAATGTCAAGAATAATTATAAGATATATACAAATCACGAATAATTAAAATTATAATATATCTGTAAAACTTTTCATGTGTAATATTAAATTTATTTATCTCGTATTGGATATCATCTAGATTTTAATTGAATCTAAATCACTTTATCATAAATTAAAATATTAATCAATCTTTTTATATTAAAACTTATTAGATTAATATATATTACTATATATTAAATTTTTTGAAATTTATTTAGATGAATTACATATTTTTCTATATATTATTTTTTTAGATTCTTAATATTTAAAGTTAATATTTTGTTCACTTTAATTTATATTTATCTATCTATTATAATTAGTAGTATAATTATTAATGAAGAGAAGAAAACCGTCAATGCTAGTGCTTCAAAATGTAAAATTGATTTATAGACGCAGTTGAAGTGGTTTGACACTTAATTCTCTTAAATAAGTTTTTGAATTTAAATTTAGTAAATAAAAAAATATAAAATTGATTTATAGACATAGTTGAAGTGGTTTGACACCTAATTCTCTTAAATAAGTTTTTGAATTTAAATTTAGTAAATAAAAAATAGAGCAATTTATATAAAAAAAAATTTATGAATTTTTATTTTCTATCAAAATAATCATATTATATATTTTTTAACTATTAAATATATATACTTTAAATTTTATTTTAAATATAATATAAAAAAAATTTAGTTTGGCTTGATGGTAATATAACATTCCAAACTTATTTTTTTTCATTTAGTTCTATAAACGGCTCTTATATTGGAAGTACATATTAGTTATATTTATATCGATTTAGCATATATGTAACTAGTTTTGAGTAGATCTATATTTATATGGATCTAGTTATGTTCAAATCTACACAAATTTAGAGTTTTTTGATATCTAATTCTAGTGTGGATATATGTATTTTTTAATTATTGTCATACTGTTTCAAAAAAAATTTCATATTAATTAAAAAATAATTATCACATATATATTAATATATATTAATTGTTCTAAATTAAAAAAATTAAGTTTAGAACAGCACGTCACTATCAAATCAAATTAAATTCATCATAAAACTATATTTGATATAAAATTAAAACTATATATATATTTTTTATTTTAATAAAAAAGTGAAAGCTGATGATTTTTTTTTTTAATTTGCCTAAAAAAGTATATGTGGGAGAACTTTACACTTTAATAGCCAAGTTTGACTTAAACCAAAATTAGTAGAGACTCAGAGACTTATGAATACTGCTACCTGAGAGAAAAATAAAAATTATTAGAAGCAAATGCGTCGTAGGATAAATTACATCTGTGATCCTTAAACTTTGATTTGTAACAAAAAGTACCTAAATTTAACATAAATATAACATTAAAATCTCATTAGTAAGTTACATGTACAATTGTTACATGATAATTTTTTTTCTTTATCATATTGGCATATCAACTTTTTTTTTAATTTCTATTTTCTGCTTATTTTCTACATTGAATTTAGTTAATTAATCAATATTAAAAAAATATATTTTTATTTTAATAACTAAAAATACGATCACATTCTATATCAAATTATAGAGTTGAAAATATTTAAATATTAGATTTTTATTTTAAATAATCGAAGAAATTAATATTATTAATGAAGTTTATCTTACAAAAATATTTTCCTTCTTTTATTTTTTTATTTATTAGATTCTTTTCAATATTATTTCTTTCTTTTAGTAAATTATTTCCAAGTTTATAATTTGATTTTTTTAATGGATGGAAATATAAAATAGGGAGGAAATTTTTTTAAAAAAAAGATGCTGACATGTTAGTACATGAGAACGGAAAAATAAATTATCAAGTACCAGTTTTATCTGTAACTTGTTAATAGAATTTTAATGTTATATTAATGGCCAAAATACATTAAAAAAATTATATACTTTCATTTTTGTGGTGAAATAATTCTATTTTTTTATTTTAAATATATATATATTTAAATTCATATCAAATATAACATCAAGATAAATTTAATTTGGTTTGACAGTAATATAATACTCCAAACTAAATTTTTTTGGATTTGAAACTGTTGATATGTGTTAATGTGTATATGTAACATTTATATTTCTTCAAATAATGTGACATTTGGTTAAAAAAAATTATCTAGTTCTGTACATAACTAGTTCAAAACTTAGAAAGAACTAGGTGTTTGTATATTTGAGAAAAACTAGCCACCGAAGTGCTCACTTCAAAACCGAAAAAAATTTAGATTTGTATAAGTCTGTAGATATACTTAAATAATGCATACATAGTTTTAGTATAAGAGACTTTTATATAATTAGATCTATGTAAATCTATTTAAAAATTTTAAAAAACTATAGTGCTACTGTCAAATAAAAAAAATGTTTGGAATGTCATATCATTATTGAATTAAATTACATTCTTTCCGATACTATATTTGATATGAAATTAAATATATATATATATATATTTAAAAATAAACAAAATATATTATTATTTTGATATAAAAGTGAAAGTACGTTTTTTTTTTTCATGTAAATTGCCCTTATATTAATGTTAAGTTTAGATATTTTTGTGGCAAATTGAAGTTTACGAGCTAAAATGAAGTATACAAATTTAAGATGGGGTTAATTATATAGATGATACTAAAATTTGTCATTTTGTTACAAATTTGTACCAAAAATTTTAATTATTTATATTAATACCAAAACTTTTAAAAATGTTACTTGAAGTCAATTTTTAGTGCTAGAATGTTTAATTGACAATATTGCAACATATTAACTTTTATATCAGCCCTTTTTTTTTACTACAAAAAATACCTACAAAAATGATATCATTTAATGTTTAAAGAGTTTTGAAGTCTATTTTAGAGGTTTTTTCTCTTTAAATATTAAATGATACTGTTTTTGCATGAATTTTTTGCGGTAAAAAAGTTGACATAGAAATTTATGTGACGTAATATTATCAATTAGACATTTCGACACTGTAAATTAACTGCAGATACCAAATTATAATATTTTTATAAATTTTGATATCAATTTACAATAATTAAAAATTTTAATATTAATTTATAATGAATATATAACTTTTAATGCGCAAGTCATTAACCTTAGTAGATGGGGAAACGAATAACAATAACCGAAGAAATATTAGATGACAGAATTGAACTGGAAATGCTGGGGCTAATTATACTATAGTAATAAATTTTTTAATTATTATTATTTAATATTAAAATTTTTATAAATATTATAATTTAATATCAAAATTAAAATTTTAATGTGGCATATTAATTGACAGATACAGTATTCTGATGTAAAATTTCAATGCCAGATTATAATATTTTTTAAAATTTTAATTTCAAATAAAATAATTAAAAAAATTTGGTACCGATTTATCTCGACAGCCATAGCTGAATTGAGGAATCGGAACCGGAAAAACGCCATAGATTCACAAACTCACTGACTGACCCAAGTTTCTCAGCCATCAGCCATGGCTACATCTACAGATCCAGCAGAATTGTACATCTCACCTTCATCTTCAGAAGGAGAAGAAGACCCATCTCCCTCAAAATCACCATCCCTATCATCATCATCTTCCTTGTCCTTCGACAGGGACCGCCACGTGGCCTTCTTGGAGATGATGTATCGAAGGCTACCCGACTATTACCAATCTCAGGAGATCAACCGCCTCACTCTCGCCTACTTCGCTATCTCCGGCCTCGACATCCTTGGTGCTCTCGATCGCGTAATCTCCTCCTCCAGAAACTCTATTTACTGTGTAAAATTTCCTCAAGTTTTATAGTAATTCTTCGTATATATATTTTTCCGAAATTTTCTTTACCATATGGCTTGTGAATTGGTAACTGAACAAGTTTGGGAAGTAAGTTTTGGATGTCGATTTGGAATTTCTAGCCAAGTTTAGTAATACATTTGAATACGGTGAAGGCAACTACTTTCAGTATGTTTATTTGAAGTCTATTTGAGCCGAATGATTTTGAGCATTTACGAAATTTACAAGTTGGAACAACTCGAAAGAACTGAACTTTTGAATTGCATTAAAAGAAAACCGAGTTTCTTTTTTGAGTATATGAGTGGTTCATATATCACTTACCTTTCACAACATTAAAATCTATGGACATATACTACCAGCATTCAAGTGCAATTAGTTAAATTGAAAGTTTGAAGCTTTCAACTTCCCCCAATTACAGTTTGTGTGCTCCGTAGATGTTACATTTTTGTTACTTGTCTAGTTTAATTTAAGATCTTGGATAACAAATTGATGAACGGCTTAATCCTTTATGTGTTTTAGGTAGACAAAGCTGCAATTATAAGTTGGGTTTTGTCCTTTCGAGCTCACCCCGGCGATAAAAATGAACTGATGAATGGTAAAGATTTGATTGCTAAGAATGTTGTAGAATTTTCTTGAGTTTTATTACTACATTAAGTTGCTTTGATCTTTGTCTTCTTTTTTCTTCTTCTATGTTGTTGGAAGATATAATCAGCTAGTTGTTTGTTGCAGGACAATTCTATGGGTTCCTAGGCTCTCGATCCTCTCAATTTCCTTCCAACTCAAATGGGGTATAAATAGAGTTTAGCTATTCTATAGTTTTTTTTTTAACTTGTGCTTGGTAGCTACTAGCAAGCATTTGACTATCAGCAGTTTATTTGGTTTCTGCTAAAATTCTACCAGTTTGACATACTTTTGTATTTCATGAACTTTTTTATTTTATTTGATCTACTTGTAGGTTTTAATTCAAAATCTTAGTCATTTGGCAAGCACATTCTGTGCCCTAGCCATTCTAAAGACTGTTGGATATAATTTGTCAAATATGGACTCCAAATTGATATTGGCGTCAGTGAAAAATCTGCAGCAACCTGATGGCTGGTATGCCTTCTGGTTCTTGTTTTTGGATCTCCAATTTTTTCTTAGAAGCTGATGTTGTTTATTTTCAAATGTGTTCTTTCAATTTAGTCCTTTTCTCCTACTCCTCTAAATAACTTTCTTTACAAGCAATAACCACCATGTCCTGCATCCCCCACAAAAAGGTTCATTTATTTTCTGGCACTAAACTAAATTAATGTCCTAAAAATCTTTTCTATTTTGCAGTTTTCTTCCCATTCATATTGGGGCTGAGACAGATCTGCGGTTCATTTACTGTGCTGGTAAGCTGAGATAATATTGTGCATGTTCATGAAACTATTTGAAGTGATCTAAAATATCAATATGGTCAATTGATGCATAAGCTGCCATCTGTTTTATGCTGGAGGATTGGAGTGGCATGGACAGGGAGAAAGCCAAGGAGTACATTTTAAATTGCCAGGTTTCTTTTTTTTTTTTTGCTTGTCCTTCTGCTATAGTTGACTGGGACTAGAATCCATGATTCCTGTAATGTACTATGCATATTCGCTTATGTTAAAGTGACAACTTCTTTCAGTCATATGATGGTGGCTTTGGGATGGTTCCTGGCTCAGAATCTCATGGTGAGTCAAAAAATTTCTGGATGATAATATAATTTCTTCCAAAGGTTTGGTATAAACAAAAAGGGCTATTATTGATATTTTGTGACTTCACTAATGCTATTGGCATAGTTGTCAAATTGATATTCGAATCGAATTTGTAATTTTGTAAATCGAGAATCGAATCGTAAGATTCAGTTCATCCTGATAATATTAATTCAAAATATTTATGTTCATTTTTAAGAACAGACTTCATATTATATAATTTATAGTTTTGAAAGGTGGTAATCACTAAATATAAAAATGCTATATAACTAATAGTAATGCTAAACCATAAAGTCAAATATAGTTTAAAATCTGTAATTTATAAGAAAATGTTATATAATTTGAAAGAATTAAAATAAGTAATATAAATCATTTTATATTTTGAATTTCTGATTATGAAGAAGAAGAGAGTAGTCTTCTTTGAAAGAAGATAAATAAGTAACCAATTAGAAAAAAAATATTAAAGAAAAAAAAACAGTTCTCATACAAGATTCATCCTTAGAATTCAAACATTATCAACTCTCGTCTTGTTTCTTATATTTTGTCTTTCTAACTTTTAGTATTGTCATTTTTTTGTTTAGGATGAATCATGAGACTCGATTGATTCGTACGATTCGTTCACAATTAAGTATAAATTTCAATTTTTGCTGAGATTTGGCTTGTTTTTCGTGTGAATCGATACGAATCGGATGACTCGATTTGTGAATCGTCACGATTCAGTATAAATTTAAATTCATATTAAGATTCGACTCATTTTCCATATGAATCGATAGGAATAAGATGAATCGAATCGAAAATCGTAAAGTTCTAACAACAGAGGCTATTAGTTTCATGAAAGTTACACATGAAGCTCAGTCTAGGCTGATTCTCTCTCCCCCCCACCACTTTTTTTAGCCTGCAACCTCTAATTTCGTCCAATATCTAAGTGATGCTATTTGGAGGTGATCTTATTGTTTATGATCATAATGAATTTCATTTTTATGCTTCATGTTTTTGAGCTTAAGTTTTTCAATTTTATTTACTAATGATAGTCATATTAGCGGACAGGTGGTGGGACATACTGTGCAGTTGCTTCACTTCGACTAATGGGCTTTATTGAAGATGATCTTTTGTCTAAAAGTGGCGCATCTTCCATCATATACCTTCCTTTGTTGTTGGAATGGTGTTTGAAGGTTGTTTTTCTTTATCTGATTTCTCAAAACATTTCATGTCAGTAACAGTAACAAGCTTCAAAGCTACAAGCCTTTAGGTTTTTATATTAATGGACAGACATAAAGGTCATCAAGAGCTAAAAGAACGGCTGCTTGTTAAATCATAGCCTTTCTTTTTTTCCTTTTTCAAAAATTTCCTTCTATCCCACTCTTTATTTCCTTGTTTTTCTCTGCTTCAGAGGCAAGCCACTGATGGTGGATTTCAAGGAAGACCAAACAAGCCTAGTGACACATGTTATGCATTTTGGTACGTATACAGCTTTAAAAGGACATGCTAGAGTGCAGTGTTTTCCTTCGCTTCACAATGGAAACACATTTTTTTAGGGTTGGAGCAGTTTTGAAGATTTTAGGAGGCTACAAGTTAATTGATGGGAAAGCTTTGCGTGAATTTTTGATCACTTGTCAATCTAAGGTAGTGATGCTTCATTTCTTTTTCAAATTTCAGCACATAGATGGAATCTCATTTGAAATTATCTAACATAGCCAACTATTTTCTAAGAATATTAATTCATGGCAATGAATATTTCCACGGTACTGAAAATTAGCAACTGCACCAATGCTGTTAAAAGCTTCCCACTTCTGTCTAACAATTCCAGTAATGGACTTGGCTTTCATCTGGAACACCAACTGGATGATATGTGTCCTTGTAGCCTCTGAAAACCCTTGGGTAACAAAATAGAGGAAAATATTCTTACAAATAATTAATAAAAAATAGAACCAGAACTTGCAGAGAAATGAGCAAAATGTCTAAACTGCTAATGTGTTGGTAAATACATTTATGTTTTAGGAATAGTGTTCTGGCTATACCTTGATAAATGTTATGTTATCTGATGATATCATCGTTGAACTCTGACATGATTGCTTGTATTGTTCTTGCACCAGTATGGTGGTTTCAGTAAATTCCCCGATGAGCTACCAGATATTTACCATTCCTTCTATGGATACACAGCATTCAGTCTTTTGGAAGAACCTGGTCTTAATTCTCTGTCTGTTGAATTGGGGATAACAAGTGCGGCTGCCTTAGGATTCTGACTTGATGTTATAATTCTATCTATGGCTTTTTATACCATCAAATTTATTTTTCTCAGACACACCAGAATAGCGAACAGATGATAGTTGTCATTGATTTTATGATCCAGGCAGATAATTGATTGTACATTTATTATTACTAGAAAATGATTTAAGGGCTTGTTTGGTTGGGAATGAGAATGAAAATGAAGAGGAATGAGAATGATTGATTTTAGCATGTTGTTGATTCATTTTTATTTATTAACGAATGTGAATAGAATTCCACTTGCAGATATGAATAAAAATCATTTTAAATTTATTTTTAATGTGTATATAATTTTAAAAATTTATTATACTAAAAAAATAATTATATTAATTTAAAAATTATAAACTATTATATTTTTTTTTTCAAAAATTTGGATTCAAAATGATTTGAATTAAATATATGTCTATCTGTAACCACAGAATGAAATTTATAAAAAAATGCATTAATAATTAAAAATTAGAAGCTACAATCAATGTAATAATTAAAAAAAATAAAAACTACAATAGCTATCAAGAAAATATGATTCATTTTTGCAAGAATTATGAGGGTAGAGGCACCTAACTAGAGAGGGAAATGAGTGATTTTTATTAATGGTAAAATCTCATTTCCATTACTGTTTTTTTTTTTTTTTTCTTTTTTGGCCGACCAAACACTAATAACGAGAATTGAAATTAGCGGCTCCCTATTCTCACTTTTTTTTTTTTCCTTTGACCAAATGCCTCCTAAGTCTGTAATTTAACAAACTTCAAGTGTGGAGTCTCAAAGCACTGTGTATAATGGATCAACGTGGCATACTACTCCTTGTTAACCAGCTTTTCACTGTGCCGTCTGTGATTAATTTCAGTTATGGTTATTCAAATTTGAAATTATAAAACTTTTTTCATTCTAAAAAAATTACTAAATTTTGCTCAAAATTTTTTTAAACTAAAAAAAATTATAATTTTGTAAAGTTCAGATACCATATATAAAATTAACTCTATTTTCTGGATATCGGTCTCACTGTGATGAATAGCATTGGAGTTATTTGTGTTATTAATGAATTTTGGGTTAGTTGTAGTGGAATTGTCTTTTGGTTACTCTAGTATCATTAGTGAACATCGACGAATCATTAATTTCTCAAACCATCAACATTTAGCCGAGCCTGTGAGCAAGCCAAATTAAGCCATAAGGAACAAACAAGAGGCAAGTTACGATCCTAGAATGAATCGCGTTACAGAAATCCAAACCCAAAATGGCTTTAACATACATGCGAACCTATTCTTTGAAAATCCCTTAGTAATTATACTAATTGTATAAATAATACCAAATTTTATCATTTTGTTATACTTTAGTACCAAATCTTTTAATTATTATAAATTGGTACCAAATCTTTTATAAATATTACAATTTAGTGTCACAATTTTAAGTGTATTTTAATGAGGGAATAAATCTGACTTTAATAGTAGAAATTCAATCCTAGAATGAATCACATTACAAAAATCCAAACCTAAATGCCTTTAACATACATGCGAATCTATTCTTTGAAAATCCCTTAGTAATTAGACTAATTATACAAATGGTACCAAACTTTATTATTTTATTGTAATTTGATATCAAATCTTTTAATTATTATAAATTTGTACCAAACCTTTTATAAATATTATAATTTAGTGTCACAATTTTAAATGTATTTTTACGAGGAAATAAATCTAACTCTGACAGTAGAGATCCAATCCTAGAATGAATCACATTACAAAAATCCAAACCTAAATACCTTTAACTTACATGCGAACCTATTCTTTGAAAATCCTTTAGTAATTGGACTAATTGCATAAATAGTACCAAACTTTATCATTTTATTGTAATTTGGTACCAAATTTTTTAATTATTATAAATTTATACCAAACTTTTTATAAATATTATAATTTGGTATCACGATTTTAAATGTATTTTTACGATGGAATAAATCTGACTTTGATAGTAGAGATCCAATCCTAGAATGAATCACGTTACAGAAATCCAAACCTAAATACCTTTAACATACATGCGAACCTATTCTTTGAAAATCTCTTAGTAATTGGACTAATTGCACAAATAGTACTAAATTTTATCATTTTATTGTAATTTGGTGTCAAATCTTTTAATTATTATAAATTTGTACCAAATTTTTTATAAATATTATAATTTGGTGTCACAATTTTAAATGTATTTTTATGAGGGAATAAATTTGACTTTGATAGTAGAGATCCAATCCTAGAATGAATCACGTTACAAAAATCCAAACCTAAATACCTTTAACATACATGTGAACCTATTCTTTGAAAATCCCTTAGTAATCGGGTTAATTACATAAATGGTACAAAACTTTATTACTTTGTTGTAATTTAGTATCAAATATTTTAATTGTTATAAGTTGATACTAAACTTTTTATAAATATTGCAATTTGGTACCAATTTTTAATTTTCGGTACCGAAAAGATGACATCTATTATCCACGTCAGATTTATTATTTTATAAAAATACACTCGAAATGGAAAGATAAAAAAAATAATATATCCAATTGTAGCAATTTTAAGTATGTTTTTGTGAGAGAATAAATCTAACTTGGATAGTAGAGTGACGTAACATATCATGTCATCTTTACAGTGTCGGAAATTGAAGATTGGATCCAAATTGCAACATTTATAAAAAATTTGGTACCAATATGTAACAATTAAAAGGTTTGGTACCAAATTGTAGCAAAGTGACAAAATTCAACCATAAAACCTGGTTTTTTCTGTTTAATTAACCGATTTGGTTTGAGTTGGTTCATTATGATTTTCGGTTTAAGGTTTTGTTTTGGGATATAATCTGCAAATGCACTTGATTAATTCAATATAGTGGAAAACTATTCTATATTTTTTCCGTAAACATAGTCAACCACATAAATCTTGTTTCACTTTCTTTCCTTTTTCATTACTTTTCTGTTATTGCCTGCAATTTTTGCAAGAGACACTTTGACTGTCATTTTAGTGTTGTATGTTTTAGATTTTCTGCAGTAGAAAATCATGAGTTTGTTGAGTTGTTGAAGGTATTTTGCTGTTGGAGGGTATGGTTGCTTATTTTAGTTTGTGTTAGCCTGTTAGTTGTTTGAAAGCAAACAGTTGAGGAGCTTCTACAATCATCAAATTATACAGGAGGCTTTATATTAGGGCAAGCCAACAATTGAGAACCAAACTGATAATTGCAAGCCATTTTAGAATCAGGGGAACTTACCAAAGAATGAAACAGCATTTACAGGTGAATTAAACCGATGGTATTTCAATTATGTAACTCGTAACAATTTATTATCTAAACTATTATTTGTAACAGAAAATTTTTTAAACTTTAATTTTGTAACATAAAAATACTTTGAAGTCAAAATTTGTTAAATCATTTAACGGAATGCTAGAGTTGTCTTTCCATATCCGTAAAAAAATTTCATGTGTAAATGTCACGTCTACAACAAGGATCCCACAAAAAATTTTCACTTTTCTCATCACTTTCTCTTATTTTCCATCAAACCAAATATAATTAAACATTTCATTAAATGGTGAAAATTTGTTGTGGGATCCATTTTGAACATGTAACATTTATATATGAAAATTTTTTACTGATGTGAAAAATTTACGTCAGTATTCCGTTAAATGGTTTAATAAATTTAAACGGCAAATACTTTTATATTACGAAATTAAAGTTTAAGAAATTTTCTATTATAAATAATACTTTAGGTAGTGAATTGTTATGAATTAAATAATTAGATTATCGAGCATTTCTCTTCTAAACAGTTATAAAAACAAAAAGTTAATTTTTTTCTACAGAGTGATGCCTGTTAGATATAAAAGGGGGGAAATGTAGCTTAAGTATCTAAGAGAGAAAATATTTATAGCATAATTGAGCACTGTCCAATAGTTATGGATTGACTTCAACCATTGTTTCAACAAAAGAATTAATCCACTTGGGATTGGGGCAAATAACCTTTTGTTATTTTTTGAATGGTCCAGTGAATCTTTGGCTTTATACCATGGTTAGTTATTCCCTTAACTCATCATAAAAGAATTAAATTTTCATCATTATTGCTAGACGATGACAAAAAAAACTCAAACTCAATACCCCTTCCCATTCTCACATATAAAAACTTTATACCTCTTCTAATTCTCACATATACAAATATCAATAATAAGATAGATCACGATAATCAAGTTGAGCAAACTATGACTCATATGTTAGGCACATGGTGAATTTCGGTGTGAGTGAATGAAAAAAAAATAAAACCTAATGATTGGAGCATGTAGGTGTTATAGCATTAAATACATAAAGAGCAAAGAAAGGTGATGCCTGTAATGATATTCTCAACGCAGGGAGGGACACCTTTCGGCCTTAACCCCACGAGACATTTTCACGGGCATTTTCATCTCTTTGTTTTTTGCGATGAAGTTCAAAACCGGCATCTCACCATCACAAGTGGCTGCCCCCTTCTTTTATCCAATTTTGTCACTTTCTTTGGGTTTTCTTCAGCAAGAGATTGACAAAACCATCATCCAGTTTGGGTAATTAGACCTTTGATTAAATCGTCTGAATCATTTCCCAAGCACATGAATTTGTGGGGCATAAAACAATTCCCATGCAACAAAAGAATACAAGATTAGGGTGTGCAATAATGTTTTTGCATTCTTTTTGAAGGGAAAAGTTAACAAAAATATCCTATGATTTCGGATTTTAACAAATAAAGAATATGTTACTTCGTTCTCTAATTCTTTTAGGAATTTATCTAAGCTGCAATTTGCAACTACAGCTTGGAGATTACTCAGTTGCTACAGTTTTTTTTTCTCCCTCTTCTACAGTGCTTCTGGGAAATTAAAAATAAAAATTTTAAAAAAAAAAACAGCAGTAGTACCAACATTCATCAGAAATTCAGAATGATTACATGTACAAGCCAGCTAAGAGAGACACGGGGATTGAATTAACAAGTAACTCCATAATTCTAGTATTTGCTTTTGCCCGCCTTCCCATATCATGCCGCAGAGAGTGTTGTCTCCCTCTCTTCTTGAAAAATTGTAGCACAACATTGCATTAAGGGTTTTACTTTGCTACATTAGCTTTCCACAAAGTATTTATACTTGAAAAAGAAAAAAAATCCTACTGACAAACTAATATTTGTTATAATTAAAGAAAAAAAAAGGAAAAAAGTTCCAATTTTGTTTCCATTGATCATGAAGAACGAGCTTTAGTGGAAGATAGGGCTTTTCTTGTCTACAGTTGAGAATATTGATGGTGAAGAAGAAAGAGGAAGTACCTGTGAAGTGCTTGAATGGTGATGTGGAAGGTGGTGGTGTTGATGATTGAGCTCTCTCTCTTTGCTCCTATCAACAAAGATGGTAATAAAAGGTCCATCTTCTTCATCTTTCAGGAACTCTGAAGTAGCAGCCTTTGTTGCATGATCTTGGGGAAACCCATCACTAGTCTGCACCTTTTTCCCTGATTCCCCCATCAATTTTCTTCTATTTAATTTTTCCTCTGCATCCTGCAAGAACTTGAATTTTGGAGGTGGTGATGACCTTATCTTGTTAAACTCTGCATCTGCTGCTGATTCAAAGAGATGATTGAATCTATTCTGGCTAGAGCTAGAGTTCATAGGAGTAAGTGGAGGTGTGAAAAATGGTGGAGAAGCAAGAGGGGTTAAATATGGAGTCTCCATATTGAGAAGCAAATCGCTCAAGCTTCTACTTCTTGATCCTTTTGTACTCTTGTTATCAGCTCTAGACTTTCCATCTTCAGACTCTAAATCCTCCTTTGTCTCTTCAATAATTGTGAACAAAAATCTTGGTGGACCTGACAGACTATTCAACCTCATTAGCTCAGGATCATCATCAAAGGGTTTAAGCAATAAATCTTTGCTTGCATTCAGATGAAGTTGATAATCTTGATCATGATGAACCAGAGTATCTGTGATTCTTACTGAAGAACATAGTTCTTGAGAATGCCTCAAAGAAGATGGCCTTTTCAGACAGAACATGTAGAAAAGCTCTCTAGCTGGGCTGCTATAATCATCACCAATCTCTCTACCAGTAAATCTTTTCTTCCACCAAAATATGTAGTAAAGCTCAGCAACAAGAGCCAATAATAGGCAGCCAAAAACTATACTCAAACCGAGTCCTACACTACTCAAAGATTTCATCTTTATCACCAAATGGCATCAATGAACCAACAAAGTTATAAAAAATAACTTGAAAAATCACATTCTAGAACTGCAAATAGAGTCCAAGAAAGAGAGTGACAAGCTTACTGATAAGGGATAAAGACTAGTCTCCTACTTTGCCATACTCAAGAACCCAGATCATAAACTTCAACTGCAACTCAAAGAAACATCAAACTCACAGCTGCTTTTTGTCAAATACTTTATGAACACAAGTTTTCCAACTTTATCTAACGAAACCCATAAAAAGACTCATGCCATCTCCTAATTACCTATCCAAGAAAAGCTTTCTTTCCCTGAAAAACAAATTGCCAAATTAACAAACATGATTATAAATCCTATTTTCCCCCAATTATATTAATTTACATGGTCTACAAAAACAGATACTTGTGGGTAATCACCTACTAAAACCAACAAAGCTCACATGCATTAGTAATCAACATTAACTGCACTAAACCACCATGAATTTGATAAACCTGTTCACAAATTAAGAACTAATATATAGAGAAAAAAACAACGAGAAGGGGATTGAGGCAAAAGGGTCGGCAATATTTCTCAGTTTTATGGTTTCACAGGTCACATTCTTCGAGGGATACTCACATGGGATCACAAATTAAAGGAAAGTGATGTATCACTAGTATGTGTGTATATATATACATATATTTTCCTCCTATATTTACAGAATTGCCCTCCTAGGTACTTGTTTCACCTAAAAGCACATTGCTGAGGAACTTTAAGAAATTGATTAATTGAATTAATTATTCTTGGAGGGCAAATTAGGACAAAATTTTGGACTGAAACTTTTAACCAAATGTCGTCAACTTTGATTCTGATTTATAATATTTAGTTTCCAGCCATATATTATATTTAAAAAGATAAATTACACTACTTACTAATAGAAAAAATAGATAATAAACTTCTCATTTTTCTTAATTAAAGATTTTGAATTTGATCATTCATCAAGTTTATATCTATAATTATGAATGAAGTATTTTATATTTATGGTTACTAAATTTTATTTTTATTGTACTATTACAAAAATTTTTATCCCAAAAAATATAGTTGAATGATTTTTTTGGAATGAAAAAAATTGTAATTTTATTACAATAAGAGTAAAATTTCAGAGACTATAAATAAAATTATAATCCCTTTAATAGATTCACAAGACACAAATCTATATTTACTATTTAGTTGAAAAAAAAAATTCCCTTTTTTGAAAAAGCAATAAGAATTTTAGGCTTACTTATTATTAATTGTACATTCTTATTCTAATGAATTGGAATCGGAAAACTTTAATTTAATCTTACTTTTTGAATCATTAGGTTGTTTACTTCAGTCAATCTAAGTATGGGAAAATAAAAGAAAAATAAAATGTCTCACCTAAAATATAAGCTACTTCAATAGAGTGTAACTTTTAGACGACCGGATATTTTCGCTCGAGTCTTTAAAATTACTGTTTTAAAAGTAAATTTTGGATTTTTTTTATTTATTTACTGATTTTATTTTAATTTTTTATTAATTGTTTTTTTTTTAAATTTGTTTATGAAAATGCAGTTTTTAAAATTAAAAAAAAATAAAAAATATAATTTTTTTTAAACGCAATGTGCCTATTGTGTGGGCAGGCCAAGCAACTAATATCAGAAAATAAAAATAAAATTATTTAACAGGTTAAGTGCAGCGATGATACTATGACTTAGAGCATTTGCGTCATATCTTACATTTTTGCGAGATGACTGACTACCTAATAATTTAATAAGTTTTCCACACAAAAAAAAAAAAATGACTATTATATGTTAAAAATGAAAATATATTTAAAAAACGAACAATAAATATGTACTTTATAACATTCATATCTAACTTTCCTACAATAATATATAAATAGTTAAATTATATGGCTTAAAATGGTTAACTCAAACTATAATTAATAGTTAGTGTATAGCTTTATAAACTCTTCTTTTCTTCATTTATTCTTTGACTTAGAATTTGGAAGCTAGCTCTTCAAACTAACACCTCAAGTATGCACCTCTATTGACTTGAGTTCTTTTATTTATATTCAGTCTAAATTTTTTATCGTATTTTACTGATCTGATATTAGTTTAGGGATGTTGCATACTTAGTAAAAGGAAGATTTTTTTTTAAAAAATCGAGGCCAAAAATCAATAATTCACCTAATGATCACAACTATATTAGCATCATTTTAGTATTTTTCATCATCTACTCGGGCTCAGATATTATTAAAAAGAAAAAAAGAATGATTACAAAAAAAAATAAAAATAAGGCAGTCTACTAAATAAAAACATAGCATTCTCTACCACTAAAATCATTAAAAACTAAATGAAAAGAGAATCCTGGCACTTCATTCCACCATTCATTAGCTAAAAAATAGTTCCATACTTTGCTAATCTATCAGCAACAACATTGTCTTCCTGAAAAATATATTTTGTGATTTTAATGTAATATCATAATTATTTTTTAAAAAATACATACATATATAGGTCTATTTTGTTGTTTAGCTAATGTTAAAGTATTAAGAAATAATAAAATAAGTAAAAGAACTTTTTTATTAATTTTTTAAAAATAAGATATCTAAATCATTTTTTTAATTGACAAATAAAAGTGTATATATAAGAGTTAACTCTAAAAATAATCTTATTTGCAATAATAATAAAACCTATGAAGCCTGAAGGTGCCTTATATCATTATGAATATGTGATCACAATCATTGTACCATAGACTTGTGTAATTCTGAGCCATCATGCATTTTTCTGTAAGTTAACACATTGTTCTCCCTCTAGAGCATATCAACTTAATTAGCCAAATAGATTTGTGAATCTATCAGGGAAATCTGATTGATAATCTTCAACAAAGCCAAAATTAGGTGAGATTTATGTTCAAAATTTTAATCATATATTAACAAAATAATAACAATAATTAAATTTTAGCTTAGTTGAACTGATCTAGCCATTGGCGCTATAACGCCTTGAGTTCAAATTATCAATTAAATCTCTTATTCCAAAAACAAACAAGAATTAAAATGATGTATTGTATGATTACATTCATTTGATAACGAGCAATTGCACTTTGTCAACATCTTAAAATGTATATAATATCTTGTAAATTTATACTATTTTTTAAAATTTGCTTTTTCTAAAAGATATTAAAAGTCTAAGCATATAAATTTTTCCATCACTAACATAGAATTCTTGCATTTTGCACCCTTAACTTAGAGTACTAGATAGAAATACCAAATTGCTGAAACGATAGCCAAATCATAATGTTTGGTGAAACCATTACAGGGATTAACAAGAAGGTCTGGAGTTTAATTATATAAATCAATATATTCCACCAAAAACATATATTTTTTGCTTTAGCTACAAACAATATATCTGCACAAATCTTTTTTGACCCACTCAGAAACAACCCAATCCCTATATGTTTTCATTACTCTTTGAATCCTTTTCCAATAACATCTCATCATCATTTGAATTCTAAGATTCAAGGGTCTTCCTTCTGTTAGCCGGTCCGCATAAATCAGCATCACAGAGTATATATACCTAAAGAAAAAAATAATTTTTACTAATAAGTTTTAGTCTAATGATACTGATTTGGTAACTATAATTGTGAAGTTTTGAATTTGATCTCCTTCGGACCTCTTATACGGGAAAAAAGTAGTTTCTCTTTGTTTTTTTTATAATGAATACCCATTTATATTCATAACATATATAAAAGGTTAAGTTCATTTATGGTTATTGAGCTTTACTTTTACTGTAGTAAAATCATAAAATTTTTTTTCGTCACGAGAAAGTCACTCAACTATATATATTTTTATTTAATTAAAGTCACTTCTGGCCAATTTTATAATTTATGTAATCAGAAAACCGATATGACAGTTGATGTATTATCAGAAATCTGATATAACAATAGAAGTGTTACCAAAAATTGGCCTAAAGTGACTTTAATAAATAAAAATTATAGTTCAATAACTTTTTTGGGACGAAAATATACTTTGTTATTTTACTGTAATAAAAATAAAATTTAATGACCATACATGAAATTAACTCTATATATATACCACCGTCAAATAATATTAAGATTTAAGTAATGGGTAATAACTTCCTCAACCAAAGACCAATTAGTTAACATAATAATTTACATCTCAAAATTTACTGTCCGTACTAATTAGTAGGAGCATTGGCACTGCATTATAAAACTCTTAAACTTGTGTGCTAGGGAGGGACCCAAGTTATTGCTTGAAAAGGGCAAAACCCAAAATTGATTTAGAGCGGAAGAGAACGTATAATTTTTGAGAAATTGTTAGGTAGATAAACAACTTAATTATAAATTTAATTGTTTTATTTTATTGATTAATATAAAAATAAAAATAAAATAATAAAATATATATTATTTTGTAATTGATTTGATATAATAAATCGGATTATCTAAAATTTTTTCATAATTTTGAAAAAATTTGTACTCTTGAAAAGTACATTCTTGATTCATCTTCGCACAGCTGGTGACAATAGCTGTATATAGGCCCAGAACTGCAATATTGGGACTTTAAATCAAATAACAAATTAAATACCAATCCATCTAATCTATGTTGTCTATTATTATATTATTTTATTACTTTCTTTTAATAGTAGCTAATGAACCAGCTAATCTCCAATGACTTTTTCTTCTTTCGATATAATATGAAAAATCTTAAATAAATTCAATTTACTATATTATATATAAACTAATTTAATTAAATAATATATATATATATATATTTATTAATTATTATATTTATATCAATTAATGTGAATAAAATAATTAAATATATATTACTGTATGATAAATTAATCTACAGATAATATAGTAGATTGAATTTACTAAAAAAAAATTTTATAATCAATGAGATATGACAGATGGATGTTAAAACTGTTTTTCTCAATGGATTTCTTGAAGAAGAAATTTATATGGAACAACCTAAAGGATTTGATTCTAAAGAAAGTTTCAAAGTGTGCAAGCTTAAGAGATCCATTTATGGTCTTAAACAAGTTTCAAGGAGCTAGAACAAGCGTTTTGATGAAGTCATAAAGAGTTATGATTTTATTCAAAATCCTAATGAGACTTGTGTATACAAGAAAGCTAGTGGGAGCAAGATTGCTTTCTTAGTCTTGTATGTTGATGATATTCTAATCATAGGTAATGATGTTGGTTTTCTAACTGACATAAAGGTCTGGTTATCATCCACATTCTCCATGAAAGACTTGGGAGAAGCAGCCTAGAGATTTGGAAAAGATCCTAAAAAGGTTTGGGATGGAAAATTCCAAAAGAGGATTAATACCTGTGAGGCATGGAGTGCATCTTTCTAAGGAGATGAGTCCAAAAACTCCTGAAGAAAGAGCACGAATGGCAGACATACCGTATGCATCAGCCATAGGCAGTCTGATGTATGCTATGTTGTGTACTAGACCAGACATAGCCTTTGCTGTTAGTTTGACTAGCAGGTATCAGTCTGATCCAGGTGAAGGTCACTAGACAGCAGTCAAGGCAATCTTTAAGTACTTGAGAAGAACTAAAGATTTGTTCTTGGTTTATGGAGGAGAAGATCTGAGTATGGTTGGATACACAGATTCTGATTTTCAATCAGATAAGGATGAATTGAAGTCCACATCAGG
>CATIWF010229934.1:0-13973 GCA_949630135.1 Balakata baccata
TCTGATATATATATATATCTTATGCATATTCAAAATTTACTCTATATTTTGAAAAGTCATCATGACCATGATGCAAAAGTATTTTTTTAAGAAAAGAAAATATATGTTTTACCTTTTTAAAAATTATAGTACCTTTCTATATAGTTGAGGTATATTCCTTAATTATATGGTAGGGTGTTACAGAGTATACCTACGGCCTCTTGTTAGAATCATTACTCGGGAATCTCTGGCCAGAGTGGAAATGTCCTGAAGATGGTCTTCAGTGACATGTCTAATAAAGTAATGAGTCCCAAGGACAAGATCTAACATCACTTGGGCTAGATGTGACGTAGTCAGTCTAGCGGGAGTTGACATAGTCCATGCTCTGAACGAGTGGGGTATAAGATGGTGAAATGACGAATTGCACATATTATTGTCTATGGAAAGGTTTGTAGTCAAACTACTGACTTTTCGGTCAATTGGAGATCATGATGTATTGCTAGATACTGCTCATGATTTACTTAAATTATTTGATAATTTAAGTGGCCAACATAACGGGGAAGATAGTGGGTCACACGCTTTAGAGATGTAAAGAATGATTAAAATGACTTTGGATGAGATCCAAAATATAAAAAAATTATTTTGAGTCGGTTCGTAATAAGATCGCGGAAAAAAATTGATTGGGGGGTTAACGGGCTTGCATGGCCTGCTGGCCTAGCAGACCTGCCTATTAGCTTGCCAAACAGGCCAGCTGGGCCTGCCCAACAGGCCCAAGCGGGCTGCTATGTGTGCAACAGCATGCTAATCACCTTAAATTGGCCAATTTTTGCATTATGACTTTTCAATTTCTTCTCTTCTCAATTTTGATCTACTTTTCTGATTTTCTTTTGGATCAAAAAGATCCAAAAGACAGAAAATAGACAAGGAAAAATTTTTTGGAGAAAGAAAATTTTTGGAGACAATAAAAAAATTAAAGAGTTTAATTTTCTTCTCATATGAACATACACCATTGCTAGCACTTTTAGGTATGTTCAAGCCATCTCCCTAGTGGTTTCATCCTCTCATTTTCGTGTGGATATTGTTAGAGACAATCCAAGATTGGATTGTTGTGGTTTGCTACAACCCAACAAGGTGATAAGTTGAAGAAAAATCAAGAAATT
This sequence comes from Balakata baccata, assembly GCA_949630135.1. Lineage (NCBI taxonomy): Eukaryota > Viridiplantae > Streptophyta > Magnoliopsida > Malpighiales > Euphorbiaceae > Balakata > Balakata baccata. Next base: position 1,140 of record CATIWF010229934.1, read on the forward strand.
ATAAAGGTATAAATTCTAAATTTTCATTGGTTAAATTAGTTTTAATTGGCACATGTATAATCCTTTGATTCAGATTTTTGAAAATTTTTATTTTCTGCTGCATAATATGTGTGTGATAATGATCAAAACCCATCAACGACGTTGTCCAGCTAATGGCCAAATGCATATGCTTTGTCAATGCTATATGTGTCCAACTCTTTTTAAAGAGCCCTACATAGACCCCTCCCATTTTCATATGCCGTCGACTACACCAGTTGTCCTTTCTCCATTTTTTATTCTCTCAAGCTAAGGTAAGTTTCTTTTTTTTTTTTGTTTCCTTCACCTTTTCTTTTGCTTCTCCATTTCGATTCATAATATTTTTTCTTTTTTTTTTTGTTAAACAAACTGCTTTTTTAGTTCTCCATTTCTGTTTTTGGCATTTTGAAGTTTGTTTTTTTTCTTCTCTTGTTAATTTACTTGAATGTTTAGAAATGAGTATGTGTTTATATTCAGTTATTAGTTTATGTTATTTTTAGAGATAAGTATTATTATTGATGTTTAGAGATGAGTATTTTGCTGCCATAGACATGTTATGAAAAATATTGGTTGCTATGTTTAGAGATGAGTATTGTATTTATGTATAGTTATAGATATATGTTATTTTTGGAAATGAGTATTATCGTTGTTATTTAGAGATTGATATTTTTTTGCCATAGATATGTTGTGGAAAATATGAGTTATTATCTTTATAAAAAAAGTAAAAAAGATATATTTTATGTTTATTAATGCTCTCAAAGTGTTTGATAAAAATTCTAAGTGAAAGTAATATTGATAGTGTTACTGTTTCTTTTTTATCGATGCATGAGATTTAAACTCTTAAAAGAAAAATTAATGAAATAATATAATAAAATGACAATATAATAATATTGAATTATAAAGTAAGAAATATTAAACTATTATAAATTAAAAGTTTAATTTAATGAAAATAATTATATAATCAATGATAAAATTATAAAGTTTAACTTAAAAGAAATGAAATCTTAAAAAAATTGACAATATAATAAAATAACAATATAATAATATTGAAGTATACAATTATAATGAAATTAACAAATTAACATTAAACTATCATAAATTTTAATTATATTAAAGTTTAATTTAATGATGTTAATTACATAATCAAGGATAAAATTATAAAGTTTAACTTAAAATAAATGAAATCTTTAAAAATATAATGGAATAGTATAATAAAAAATAATATGGTATTGGATTATATAATTATAATGAACAAACATTAAACTATTATAAATTTTAATTAAATTAAACTTTAATTTATTGAAATTAATTATATAATCAATTATAAAATTCAAAATTTAACTTAAAAGAAATGAAATCTTACAAAAAAATAAAATAAAATGGTATAATAAAATAACAATACAATAATAGTGAATAATATAATTATATTGAAATTACCAAACATTAAAGTAATATAAAATTTATTTAAATTAAACTTTAATATAATGAATTAATTATATATTCAATTATATAATTAGAAGTTTAACTATAATAAAATTTAATTATTATACTTATATAGAATTCAACTACATTATATTAATTTAAATAATAAATTATAATCATCTATAATTAAGTAAAAATTACATAATTAAAAAATTTGCTTAAAAAATGTAATAAGCTTTAATAAAATTATTTATTATACTAATTAATTTAATTATGTATTGATGTTAAATTTTGCTTTAATTTCACTTGTATTGATTAATATTATATTTAAAGAGCCTAGATAATCGTTCAAGATTTTTTCATTAGGAGCAAGTCATGAATAATCTCCGGTTTGGGATTGTTCTTAAACATCGAATCTCACTTAGGATGTGAATGCACAAACGGTTTTTTGTTCCAAAAAAATCTTGGTGTCATTTCCCTAATGTTCACTCAGTACATATGTGAATGGATCATTCTATTCATGTTGTATAATTGGAGAACTAAGGGGAAATACTGCTAGATTTTTTTTGGATTCAAAGCTGGATATGCTTTCACTAGTGAGATTTTGTTGTTTAAAGATGGGTTAGGTTAGAGCGTTAAGGATAAAAAAAAACTAAAGTTTACCGTGATTTGAAGCAATGTGGTTTTCTTACATTTTATTTATGTATGTAGTTAGATATGGATCAGAGTTAGATGTATGGTAGATATAATACAGCTGAATTTGTTAATGGAGTTGAGGAATTTATTAGAACTGTAATAGAAAATCAGATGAGGAAGAAACAATCAAAGATTAACTGTCCATATGTTGACTATATCAACATGAGAACATATCAGGATGTTCAGATTGTGAAAAATCATATTATACAGCGTGGTTTTACGGGAGGTTATATACGATGGATATGGCAAGGTGAGAGTGTATTGACTGGGACAAGTTCTATTTCATAAAGTCAGGTTGAAACTTACCTTGATGATGAAGGGAATGATGTGGACAATGATCAATTGGATGATATGATACATGATACTGTAAATTTTGCGAAAAAGCCGGAAGACCTTGAGAGATTATGCTTTGATACAGAGAAGCCTTTGTATCCAAGTTGCACTAAGTTCATAAAATTATCAGCCGTGTTCAAACTATGCAATAAGAAAGCCACAAATGGGTGGAGCTATAAAAGTTTCACGATGTTATTAGAGCTTTTACAAGAGATGCTTTCAGAGAGAAATGAGCTTCCCACGTCAACCTATACAAGGCTAAGAAAATGTTGTCCTATGAGTATGGATTATAAAAAGATACATGCTTATCTAAATCGTTGTGTATTGTACCAAAATGAGTATAAGGACTTGTACGAGTGTCCTAGATGTGGAGCGTCATGCTACAAGCATGGAAATGAGTGTCCTAGATGTGGAGCGTCGTGCTACAAGCATGGAAATGAGTGTCCTAGATATGGAGCGTCGTGCTACAACCGTGAAAAATATCTTCTGAGGATAAGAAAGGGCCTCCAACTAAAGTATTGTGGCATTTTCCAATAATAATTCAAACGTCTATTTGCAAATGCAAAAGTCACAAAGAACTTAAGGTAGCATGCAAAAGCACGAAACAAGATGACAAAGTTAGATGAGATAATATTGACTATGCAGTCAACATAGCACATGGCCAATTCTCTTTATAGTTTACAATATACCCCCTAGTTGACTACGAAGCGCAAGTATATAATATTGTCGATGTTAATATCGAGGCCTACACAATCGGGAAATGATATTGATGTTTATCTTGCACTACTCATTAATGATTTGAAACTGTTGTGGAATGAATGTGTGCCGGTGTATGATGCTTATACTAACAGTATTTTTACCTTACATGCTATGATATTTTGCACTATAAATAATTTTTCGACTTACAGTAACTTTTTTGGGTACACAATGAAAGGTGCAAAAGCGTATCCAATTTGTGAAGAAAACACAATGGACCTTTATGACTCCTAACCATCCTTACCATAGGAAAAAAAAAAAAAAGCCTTTCAATAGATAAACAAAAATGATAGCAGCTCAATTTCCTTTAGCTTTAAATCAAGTATATGAACGTGTTAAGAAAATTGAAAACATATTTGGCAAACCTAATAAGAATGTTCAAAAGAGTTTGTGGAAGAAAAGGATCTGTGTTTTGGGATCTTCCATATTGGGAATATTTTCTTATTCGACATTGTATTGATGTTATACACGTAGAAAAAAATGTTTATGATTCTATAATAGGGATGCTATTGAACATACTGAGAAAAGTAAAATATATATAAAGGTGAGAAAAGACATGGTAGAAGTGGACATACGGATGGAGTTAGCACCTCAGGATAAGGGAAAGCAAACATATCTTCCTCTAGCTTGTTGTACATTGTCTAGAAATGAGAAATTAAGTTTCTATGAGTGTCTTCATAGAGTTAAGGTTCCAGATGGATATTCATCAAATATAAAAAGTCTTGTGTCGATGAAAGTTTTGAAGTTGGTAGGTATGAAATCTCATGATTGTCATATTTTGATGCAACAATTCTTGCCAACTGTAAGAAATGTTACTAAAAGACTGTTTTTTTCTTCAACACAATATGTTCTAAGGTGGTTGGTCCTAAAACTTTGGATAAGTTGTAGTCTAATGTTGTTGTTACCCTATGTCAATTTGAAATATATTTTTCGCCTTCATTTTTTGATACAATGGTGTATTTGGTTGTTCACCTTGTGAGAGAGATAAAATTGTATGGTCCAGTTTTTTTGAGATACATGTATCAAATTGAGAGATTTATGGATATCTTAAAAAGTTATGTAAGGAAACATTATTGTCTTGAAGGTAGTATAATTGAAGGTTACTCGGTGGAAAATGGTATTGAATTTTGCAATAACTTTAGTAGGTGTTCAAGCATTTGGAATTCCTAAGTCTCGGCATAAGGGAAGGCTTGGAGGTCAAGGAATGATTGGATTTAAAGTCATTGTCTAGTGCATAAATGCATAAATGCGTGACAAAGCACATCTAATTGTATTGCACCACTTAACTGAAGTTCATCCATACTTAGAATAGCATATAGCCATATTAAGGCATCTGAATCCTTCAAATGGTTAAATATGGTTGACAAATGAACACAATCACTCTTTTGTTGGATGGTTTAAAGACTGTGTGATACATCAGTTGTTAGAAGTGCCGGATGAAATAATGGATACTATAAAATGGTTAACATACGGCCCTAGGTTGTGCATACGGTCTTATGAAAGGTATGACATCAACGAATATACATTTTACACTAAGCGTCATGATGATAGGAGCACAATGCAAAATAGCAAAATTACTTTCATAGCTTCATCGAGAGAATTTGATAGTGCTAAAGACACCAGCCACCAACCCAATCGATTCTACAATGTCATATTATGGTGTAATTGAAGATATTTAGGAACTAGACTATAAGAAATTCAGTATTCCTCTGTTCAAGTGTAAATGGGTTGAAAATTGGCACAATGTTCGAATGGATAAGTAAGGTTTCATGTTGGTCGATTTTAATTAGTTGGTTATCAAGATGATCCTTTCATACTTGCTTCAAAATCCAAACAAGTAGTGATAGCAAATGGTCAATTGTTCTTCAAGGTTAAAGACGCATTGTTAGTATTGATGATGTAATAGATGAGTAAGAGTATGATCAGTTCGATGAGACTCCTCCATTTTCTATTGGGCTACTTATGCCAATTGGTAATGACATTTTAGATACAAATTACATGTGTGCTGATCATACCGAAGGCTTATGGATAGAAAATCCAAAATAATTGATTCAAGTTTGGCTATGGTATGTTTATAATTGATTTAAGTTTGGTCAAATACAGTTTATACTGAAATTGATAAATTAATTGATGCAAATAAACTGAATCGAGTGTGTATTGATGATTATCAGATGAATTATTTTTAAATAAAATTGATAAGTTAATTGGTAATGACATTTTAGCTACAAATTACATGTGTGCTGATCATACCAAAGGCTTATGGATAGAAAATCCAAAATAATTGATTCAAGTTTGGCAATGGTACGTTTATAATTGATTTAAGTTTGGTCAAATACGGTTTATACTGAAACTGATAAATTAATTGATGCAAATAAACTGAATTGAGTGTGTATTGATGATTATCAGATAATTATTGCAAATAAACTAAATTGAGTAGGTATTGATGATTGTCATATGAATTGCTTTAAATGAAATTGATAAGTTTATTGATGCAAATAAACTGAATGGAGTGGTATTGATGATTATCAAATGAATTGCTTTTAAATGAAATTGATGAGTTAATGGATTCAAATTAATGGCATTTAAATTGTATTATAATATTTTTTATGTTTTTTTGTTTTTTTTTTTTTTGTAGAAAATTATATCTTCAGCAAATGATAACTATCACATAAGCAAGAAAAAGGAAAGACGAGTGCAAAATGTAAAAAATTATTTAAGAAAAAAAAAGGAAAATTGGTAAGAGAATTGGATGGAGATGGAAACCCTTTTGGACCAAATACAGATCATACAAATCTTATCTTGGACTTGTGGCACGTTCAAAAGTCAAGATCACGATGAGCAAAGTTGATAAAGGCCTTGAAGATATGATATGGGAGGATATCAAGGTAAATTTTAGAAGAAGATATATTATGTTTAAGCATTGCATCCATTATGTACCATGTAAATGAGACTAAATAAGGAATTTAAACGTAAATAATACTAATAACTTTAAAATATTTGTTTGTAGGAGGCTTTTACTGTGGAATATATTTGGACGTGAAAAAGAAAGTATTGAAAAATGCAGGAAGGTGGTGGAAAGGTTTTGAATACTGCCTCACCAAAAAATATATAATGATAGTTGATAATCCCTGGCAGTTATCCCCATTAGGAAAATATAACTATTTACCTACTGAGCATTAGGAGAAATTCAAAAGAGCACATGAAGATAAATCATTTGAGGTACAAATTCTTTCAAGCACATGTTATAGTATTTTATGCAAATTAATAATTAATAATGATTTTAAATTATTAAATATACAATTTATTTAATCTCATTTGATTGCTTTATTCATATTAGCACATTTTATTATGTTTTATGTAATTTGATAATGCTGATGTCTTTATATTTTATGTGTTTTTTAACAGTAAAAACAAGTGACGGCAAAAGCCAAAAGGGAAAGATGTACATTGCCATTATTTAGGTCAAAAGGGCTATGCCGGTAAAAGGTCAAAATGGATCGTTGAAGTCCCCGTTGCTTCTTTCTCCTCCATGGCAACGATGCACTCCGATGCCACCTCATCATACGATCAGAGTATTAACTGGGTATAAGCAAGAAAAAAAATAGATCAAGGAAATTTTGTAATTCCTGTCGAAGAGACGAGAGAGGTGGCATAAAAAAGGGTATGTATAAATTGTTAAGAAAATCTAAATATCAAACATTTTCATTTAGCTGGCATTGGTTTTGATCATTTATTATTTTTAATAGGAGTCATTAGGTAAATCAAGGAGTATGGGTACTAGAGGGGTAGGATGATATATTGACGTGCACTTGGGAAGCCTGAACATTCTGTTTCTATTCGTGGTGTAGGCAGCGGGGCCACTTTATCTAGTTTTTTTGCTAAACAAATCAGGAAGAAAAAGTCTACCTCCATCTCAAAGGAATAAATGATAGCATTGAGAGAGAAAATAGCTTCTCAAGTAAGTTCGCAACTATGGGCTGAATTTGCTTAGTAGATGGCTGAAATAAAGGCCCTGATGATGATGCAATATGGGACTACTAGCAAGTCTTCTCAATTTATACCTAAGGTGGAGGTAGAGGTGGGTCCCCCACCTGGTATACATAGGCTTAGCAACTGCCACTCTATTGACCCATCCTTTCTAGTGGGAGACACACAAGTAAAAGTTAAGAATTTTATTCATTTCTACTTACATGCAAATTCAATTTCTATTTACACACTCTTGTATTTACACTTAGTGTATGACTTAATAGTACACAATGTTGGGTTTTAATGATTATATAGATACTTGGGCCAACCACCTTGCAATTGATCGTGATGGACAGACAATCATAGTATCAAAGGGCATGATTCAATCAAACATTCCAAGTGAATTGCTACATGGCATTCCTATAGGCCGAAATAACTTAAGGATGTTTATGGATCTCCCTTTAATGAGTATGAATTAGAACCACTTCCTGTGCCTACAAGCCAGTTCCAAACTGTCAGTTAGGCACATGGTAGTTTTGTTCAATAGCCACGACATCTCATCATCCATAGGGAGATATGCATTAATACTTCTATATCGCACTCCCTAATTCTTTAATAAATAGTATTATCACTTTATTTTACTTACTTCATAGTACATTGTAATAATATACTATTAGTAGATAGACAAATATAATTCAACCTTTAAAGAAAGCGCAATTTGATTAAGGTAGTGGTTTTACCAAAGAATCATCTACGAAGTCATTGGTTGAATCAATAATTTTATCAAATTTGACTGGCCACATGCTCAGCTTGCACGATTTCGTTTTTGACATAGATGAGGGGTACATGTTTCAAATTGCTATTCTCCAAGGGTTATTTTGTTATCCACAAGGCACCGAGAAGACATCTCTCAACTCCTCTATATGAAATGGCTCGATATATCGATCATCAAAATTTTTATGGTATAAGTGATTATAGTAATATAGAGTTAAAAATGGTAATTATTGAACTACTATATTGCAATGCAGTTTCAAATTATGTTAGTTTTGTGCTTCGTACATATAGGTACTTTTATAGAGTCTACAGCTGATCATCATCACTTATCAGTTTTCTTTGTCCAAGTTATTTAAATAGGATATGTACAAACGATAAATCATGCAGAATTATATGGCAGAAGCTCTGTAGGATAGATAAGAATTTCATTTTATTACTATATATTCAAAAGTAAAATCAATTTTGGTATTAAAACATTTGCATTATATTTTATCATGATATTTTTATTAATTTAATATTATTTTGTATATCTATAATCAACACTGGATGTTGATTGTTATTAACTATGCATGGAATGAGGTATACTTTATGGACCTTTCAATAACTCCAATAGACAATTATCTATTAAAGAACCTATTAATATGTAAATTTTCATACTTGCACTCATATCTTGTTCTAAATTTTGTTTTATATTGACTGCATGTTTCAATATATAAACTTATCTTTCAGGTATATGGATTATATCGATATATTACTGGGAGAGGCACCTCCAACTCTTTATATTGGAATTTTATCATTTTTATATATACTAGTTAGATTTGAATATCTTCTTCCACTTTATACTCATATCAACTTTTGTAATTGTTGTTTCTATATTTTTGTAAGTTCCCAAAACAATCTAAAAGTGTTGAATTTAGTTACTTTATACTCAGATACATGTATGATATAGTAACCCACCATAGCACGGATATTCAATTGCTCACAGTAATATTATTTCTAAGACATATATGCAATTTATTATACTTTATACTCACATCAACATTATAATTCTTTTAATGTTTTATATTTTGTGTTTTATTTATTTTGTAGACAACTTTTATGAAAGAACCATATACTGAGGCACAAACTAATGAAGTTCAGGAGATGTGGTGTGACTTTTTTGCTTATTAGTGTATATAAATTTAATTCAAATTTTAATTTTTTAAGTGTTTCAAGGTTGGGAACATTGCATTACAATTTTTCATAAATTTAATTGTTCCATTATGTATATACACAATGAGTATTGTTTATGAAATATTGAATTTGAGTTGATATCGATAAATTGTTAGCCTTGTAGGCTTGAAGTTGTAGTAATTGAATTTAGAATGCTTAATTGATGAACTGTAGTATAATTTAGATATTTGAAAGCCTATAATGGCTTTAGTTGTAGTAATTGAATTTAGATGTAGTTATAGTAATTAAAGTTTAACTTAAATGATTGATATTATGCATTGCTGCTGGTTGAATTTACAGGTATATGGTATATGCAAAAAATTAACAAATATAAAAAAAAAAACTAAATAAGTTTATTATGCCATAAAACAAACTTTAAGATGCAGTCAGATAAGTCTATTTTTGGTAAAAACAGACTTATCTGATCATGCTCATATAGGTCTATTTATAGTAAAAATAGACTTATCTGTATAAATAGACCTATATGATCTTATCATATGCGACTGTTCATACCCAAAATAGACGCATCTGACGTGATCACATGTGACTGATTTTACTTAAAACAGGTTATTTAACCTGATCAGATACAACTATTTTTAACAGTCGCATAAGATCTACTTATTAGATACGTCTCATTTTTATATATTTGTTCATGAATAGACGCATCTAACCCAAAAAAAATAGTCACAAAAGACCCCTTTTTGTACTAGTGGCTCTTATGCGATTATTCTTCTTGGTAGCATGATGAACCTAGCTCTGATACCAACTGATGTAGCAAAAGCCTATCAAATCCATTAGTCACACATGAACACCAAAATTGATATTTTAAAACATATTGATTCTTTGAATACATAAAATAAGCATCAAAATTGTTGATTTCACAAAGGAAATACCAAAATTGGATTAAAAATTATCTTATTCAATACTTCAAAACTATTCAATAAAACTGAAAAGACATATTTATAGTGTTCCAAAATAATCCTAATTATTGAAATCCTGAATAAAATCATACAAATTTGGAAGAAATAAGAAATAAAAAAAATAAAAAATATCCACAATAACACATTACACATGCAATAAAAATTCATCTTCCCTTTAGCAGCCACCATGTCGTGCTCATGACGATGTATCGCACACGCGATAGACACACATGTCTCCTTCAGCAGTTCGCATCACGCATCCATGAGCCTTTGTTATGCCTATGACACCTATTTGTATATCCAAGCACTCCAAATACTCCAAAGCTCATTCTTTAATCCTCATATCTGCATCAAAGGAGTTGGTTCACATGCATCAATATGCTACTCAAACTTGCAACCATTCAACATAGGAAGAGTTGAGTCTTCCACTAGTAAGCTTCACTGGTAATTGGTTAGAGATATTTGGTGAGTGAGAGATCATTGCCATAAGTTAAATAATAACCATGATGAAGAGGATGTCTGCTCACCTATATGGTTATGTTGGTTAAGGTCATATTCGTGTCTATAACAGTGGACAATTAAAGTTGATGGTCACTAGGGTTCAGGACAAAGTTGTTAAGCTTTGAAACTCCTTAGAATAGGTGCTCAAATTGTTAGAGAAGTGTAATAAAGGCAATCGCCTTTAGCACTATATGTACACTTTTCATTGATATGAATAAAGAAATTTTCATTTATAATATGAATTGATTGGATATTAAATTAATTAATGAAGTATTGTACATTACACTAGAGGCGAAAATATGACTATCATATTCATTTTGGGGTTTTGGTCTAGTGACTCGTTCAGATATTTTCTTATCAGTGGGAACTCTTTCCTCATTACGTCACATCTTCCATTGATTTCTAAAATCAATTGATAAGATTGACTACTTGTTTGGACCTTTTGATGAGACCATGATTCCTTTGCTTATGCAATGACTCTATTGTTCCAATCATATTAGACTTGCAATACTATTAATCACTTCTACCTTTTGATGAATTCCCTTTCCAAACTACTTCCTCAGCTACCTTGGAAGTTATAATGTACTTTGAGTTGTGGAATCACCAGTCATCAATTGTTTGGAACTTTTCCAATTGACTAGACAATTATTTAATCTAAATACCTAGCCCGACTAGGATTTTGAGTTATCCTTGATTAGATACTGGCATCCATAATCTTGCTTACCTTAAGCTTACTATTTCTTTAAACCAAGAATACATCATCAATCCTTCTCAAGTATTTAAGGATGTTCTTGACAGTCACCCATAATCCCTTGATGGGATCATATTGATATCCACTCATGACACTCATAGCAGGATGTCCATTGGGCCTAGTACACAGCACAATACATAATGAATCCAATAGCCCAGGCTTATGGAATCCCATCCATGCTAGTCTATTTATCTTATGTCTTTAGACATAAAGACTTAGAGAAGGTAATCCTATCAATCATAAGAATAGATCTTCTCATAGACTACTTCATGCTAACCACTTTAGCAATTAGCTACGTAGACTAAGAAAGAATGAGCAACCTCTTAGATCTATCTCTATAGATCTTAATAACCTTTTAGCAGGTTACTTTTAAAATCCTTGGAGAATTATTTTAGAGTAACAAATTGACTAACTTAGAAATAATAGATCATTTCCTACTAATAGTATGTCTTCTACATACTTCACTAGGAACAAAATGGCTCTCCCACTTACCTTCTTGAAAACACACAAATCATCCATATACTGTGAAAAAACAAACTCTTTGATTATCTCATCAATTTAGATGTTTCAGCTCCCGGATGTTTGCAGTAATCCATCAATGGATTTTGTAATTTGTATCTTGTTTCATCATCATCAGATATGAATCTCTTAGGTTATGTTATGTGTACATCATAAGTTAGATTTCCAAAATGAAACCTGTCTTCATATCCATTTGCAAAATCTTATCATAATGAGTAGCAATGACTAGGAGTAACATGATGGATTTAAGTATAGTATATGGAGTAAAAAATCTTGTCAAAGCCAACCTTTGTCTTTAATAAAGTCTTTTAACTACCAACTTTAGCTTTATAGGCAATTACATTACCTTCCATGTCAGTCTTCTTCTTGAAGACCCATTTGCATCCAATGGGTTTTTGTCCCATTAGGTGGGTTAACCAAAGTCCATACTTGGTTTATTGTCATGGAATCCATATCGACTTATGGCTTATGGCCATTAGTCATATTCTGAACTCTTCAAAATCTCTTCATAAGTAGTAGGCTCATCATTCTCTATGACCAATACAACCTTTTGTTCACTTATAAGAGATTGATTTCTCTTAGGAATAACCCATAACCTAGTTTACTTATAAAGCTTTTGTGTTTCTTAAGGTCTTACTGTTAGTTCATATTTGGGCTTTGTTAGTGGATTTGTGTCTGCTTGAGTATATATTTGAACTTCATCAAGTTCATTCTTGCTCCCACTATCTTATTCTTGAAGAAACTCTTTTCTTGGAAGATAGCATTGTTTGAAACAAACACATTTTGCTTCAAACAGTGGTAAAATTGATAACCAAATGACTCTTAATCGATATCCCACATATAGACATAGGGTTAGATTGAGCTTTTAACTAATCCAACATTATCTACTTCTCTTAAGTAAGATAATCCTAAACTTTCATTTATGAAAGAATAGGCTTTATGTTATTTCATATCTTATATGGAACAACA
>CATIWF010229998.1:0-15169 GCA_949630135.1 Balakata baccata
TGAGTGAACAATCTCATTTTAAAAAAAAGTAAGAATAAAGATAACATATCATTTTATAAATAAGGGTGAGTTAATTGTTTAAAAATATATTTATTTTGACCAATTTGATTAGTTTATAGTTAATTCATCTAGTTTTAAGATCAATTTTTTGGTTAAACTGGTTAGATTGGACCAAATTTAATAATTAAAATTTTTTTGCAAAAAATTAAAAAAATAAAGAAAAACCGGTTGAACCGGCCGGTTTTTCCGGTTGAAGACCAGGTCACCGGTTTTCCCGGTTGAACAAACCGGATCACCGGTTTTTTCACCGGATTGTTTCTACCCTGATTTTGGGAGTAAAAACAGCCCGACCTAAGGGCCGGTTTCCGATTTTTCCGGTTGAACCGGTCAGTCCGGTCCGGTTTTTACAACCATGGTCTGGTCTCCATTCGAAATCCTGGGCCTGGACAAATATAGCAAAAGGGCGAGCCTTTGTTAAATAATTTAATTTAACAAGCAAAGTACGATGGCAGCATAAGATTAACGATAAAATTGACATTTCCGTTTTTTGCCTGAAGAAGGGACTTAATAGGATGAATTTCACCCACGGTACCTAAAATATTATTTGTAATATAAAAGTATCTCAATTATCTAACTCGTAACAATTCGGTACCTGAAAGATTATTTGTAATACAAAAATATTTCAATTTTTATTTTGTAACATAAAAGTATCTCAACTTTTATTTTATAACTAAATAGTACTTTCCGTATTTAAATGTTAGTCTCCCTAACATAAGTGTGATATAAAATATTCACATCAAATAAATTTTAATAAAAATAAAATTAGATGTAATATTCACATCAGATAAATTTCAATTTTACTGACTGTATATTGCAAGTAATTTTGTTTTTATTAAAATTTATTTGGACATTTTATATTATACTTCTGTTAAAGAGACTAAATAGTATTTGAAAATGCTGTTAAGTGTTTAAAAGACAGATTTTGAATTTTTTTGATTTAATTGACTAATTTTTTTTTTAATTTTTATGAATTTTTTTTTTCAAATATACTTCTGGAAAAAATATCTATTTATCTGTATTTACCAATAATAGTTTTCAAAACTCAAAAAAGTTAAAAATACAAATTTTTTTTTTTCCGAAAAATATTTTTTCCAAACTCAATGCTAAATGAACTCTAATAGTTGAAGATATAAGTAATATTTAGTTACAAAATAAAAGTTGAAATACTTTTGTGTTACAAATAATTTTTAAAGTACTGAATTGTTACAATTTACATAATTTGAGTACTTTTGTGTTACAAATAATTTTTCAGATACTGAATTGTTACGAGTTAGATAATTGAAATACTTTTGTGTTACAAATAATTTTTTAGGAACCGAGTTGTTATGAGTTATATAATTGGAGGACTGCGAGTGAAATTCACCGGATTTAATCTAAACTGGATGATTCTATTTTGAATGGCAGGACAAGCAAGCTGGGTCTACATTTTACCGTTGCAAGGCACGCAGTTTTGTTTTCCATAATTACAGTATTATGTTCTCTTTTACGGATTGTTTCTCACTCAGAAAAAGGCTCGGCAATTGATATGCAAAGTGTCACAATGGTGTTCTTCTTTGTGGCTATATTAGTATATGCCATAGCCTTATTGGCAGAAATTAAACTCCGCATTGAGAACTCCAATTCCTATGCAGTCGTGGGCCTCTTATCTGGAACTCTATTGCTTTTGATGCTGCATATTCAACCATTGGGGTGGATCATTTTGGGCATATGGGTGTGTTGTTTTGGAAAGATAGCTCATGGCTCCTCTGGAGAATTACGCAGATTCTTGAATCAACTAATGGATACTTCTCGGGTATTCAACTATTTCAGTTCACTAATTGGTCCCAGCATGTCATTGAACCCAAAACAAAAATGGTAATCTTCTTTATCCATTTCATTTTCTCATCACTCTCTAAAAAATGAAAAAGATGCTATTAAATATTAAAGAAGATAAAGGAATAAGTGAAAAAAAAAAAAAAAAAAACCACTTGTTTCCTTGTTGCATCAACAGCTGGGCCAGTTTTGGCTATGAAAGGTCATGATCAGTATAATTATGCTTGTTTCCCTCTCGTTTCTGGTTAAAGCATTGATATGGACAGAGCAAAAGTGCACTAGCCTTCTTGTTTTTCCTTTCTCAAAATGTTTGTCAACTTTCATTTAACATTAAACAAAGTAGAAAGGCATATGATTAAAATAAAACAATATGATTTTGAGAAATTCATATCACAATAACATGCCTCCAATTTTTTTTCTTTTTTTTTTTTAATAAAAAAAAGGCCATAGCTATTATCATATATTCACAGTTTCTCATCACTTGGAAATCGTTGAACTCCTCGTTGCTTGGTTCGAATCAAATTGTGGTCCATCCCAGCAAAATCTAGCCAAAAAAAAAAAGAAAAAAAACCTGATGGTCCTTCCTAAATCTTGCATGAGGTACCAAATTAATCTTGCTTTCTGAAATGGCTGCCCATGGCTTTCCGTTAGCCATTTTCGATTCATCTAACTCATCACCCCGTCTCACTCACATCAAATCCTAGAAGTAAAGAAAACCACATCCTCGAGCAAAGCCAATACTTGGCAGCAGCATTCCAGTTAATTCAACCCAAAATGACCAGAGAAATCGGGAGACAACTTCTGCTGCAAAATCACAGCAAAAAGCATGAGACTGCAGCCCTAAAAATCAAACGAGTTCAGAAAATTTAGTAGGGATATGAATTGAATTAACAAATAACTGGTGCTTTTAAGGCAACTCATGTATATATAGAAATGAGAATTGAAATTACATTCTCAATATTAAGGAGAGGTGAAAGATGTTATGAGAATATGGAAAAAAGTACAGAACAGAAGTACTACAGAAATAGGGTACCTCTAATTGCATCAAAACTCTCACTAAATTCCCTGATAGTGAAAAGTTTCCACCTTTCATCAGAATTTCACCTAACATCTGCTTAAGGGGATTTTTTTTTTCTTTTCCATATGCATTTTTCTAAAGCTATTTCCGCAAACCTAAATCCAAACTATCTAGCGAAATCCTCAAGTATGAACAAAACTGCATTTTCTTTTTGGTTTTCTCATTGTGAGCGAATTTTATTCATTTTGGCACCAAAAGGCCCTTATCATATCATCAACTTCGGGAAATAGTTCAGAATTTTATATAGTTGGAAAAGTAGTTTCAATAAATGACATGTCACAAGAATCCTTAAAGAGGAGAATTAAATTTGACACTAAGATAACAGACAGAAAGTTTGTAATCTCTCATTACATGGCGAGTCAGCTTCGATGCTTTATCCTCACGTGGTGTATTGCAAAAATCCACGCACCAACAAGAAACTGCTTATGTTTCTCAAATTCTAGTTATAGGAAATATTTATGCCAACCTGTTGTCATTGGGCATGCATTGGAGGACTTGGTTCCAAAATGGCTTGGGCCATTATGGATATTTGCCTCATTTGCTTGTAAGCTGGCCCACATTTTGCTTTCCACTGATGTCGGATTTCTTGCCTCAACACAACCTGGAAAAGCTTATGTTTCATAGATTCAAGTTCAAAACCTCAAGCCAGAAAGAACTACCCCGCCAATAATAACAAAGCTGAAACATAACAAATTGCAGGGCAATGATAAGTGTCAAGTTTAAAATTCGTGAATGACAGTTCGCAAGAATGCACCAAAAACTTTTTCCTGCAAACAAAGAAACACATCCAGTCAAAGAGATGCATAATTTATTTTTTTCTTTTATTAAGTTTGTTTCTTTGAAAAAATCTAATAGAGATGGTATTACATTGGATATATTGAAATTACCCAAGTACTCCATAGATGGACTCACGCAGGCATGTGTCAGATTCTGAAAGATGCATCCAGCTGTTATTTTTTTGGCAAGCTAAACCATAAAATTGGAAATACAACCCTCTGCCAAATATCCCTTCTGAACCATGATTCAAAATCACAAACAAGGTTATTTTCTTATATGAGAAGCAAATTGTCTGTCCCAATGCAATTTTCTTGACGAAGAGTATCCCCACCATAATCTGCATTGTTAATTTTAAATTAAGAGTTCTAGACATTCTAAAAAGAAAAGTGGACTTCATTTAGTTAATGCAACAATGATTAAGTGAAAAGTGAAATTCATTATAACACTCTCTCATTGGCCCATTTAATACAGTAAAAGGATTTAAAATATATAAAAAAAAAAAGGGTACATAGGCATGATAAGTTGACAAAATTATGCTCATCCTATGTCATAAAGGTCAAAACAAAATGGCAAGTGCATTGTCCCTTCCCAAGACCCATATTTTTGCTTGAAAAATCACGGGCATTAGCAATATTAGAATCTGAGAACATACTTCATTCTTTTACTTGATTTAACTGCAAAAGCTGCCTTCACGTAACTAATCTAGTATTCTGACTAAATAGACTTCAGCATCTTCCCATAATCCTTATGTTAAAGATAATTCAAAGCTTGATGCTACAATTCATACAAAGCAATATGCGTGATATTTCATTTGCTAATGACATAAAAACATTCCCACAGAAAATGAAAAAGGCAGACCTTTAAAATGACTTCAGGCTTTCAAAAGCAGCCTGCCAACATTGTTACAGTTTCCTTCTCAATCCAGAATCAACTCAAGAGATCACTGACAGTTGCAGGCGTAATATGACAACTGATTGCCAACTGGATTCCAACAACTGTAGGTTTAATCTGAAAATTAAAATTCTCAAACCTAAATTTTATGACAATACCACAACAAAATGGAGCATCACGAAATTGTTTACATCTGTATAAGATAACATCATATAATACTAAAAAAAGTTAAATGCAGTGAGCCTGTTGAGTGAAAAAAAAAATTCTTTGAAGAGCCTTCCATCAAAAACTAAAACTATCTTGTTTGATTTCCCTACACATAATGCCTTCTCTGAAGCTGAGTAAGAACAACATGATCATGTTGGCTACTTTAGCGTCCAAATGCAACTTAAAAATAGATATACTAGCAAATCCTTTAAGCATTTAAGTCATTTGCACATTACAAGCAATTTAAATAATACCTTTATAAATGGATACAAATTTTGCGGACTGTTAGATTCCCAATAAAGGATTAATACTTGCAATGATTTTGGGAAGCAGTATGTATGATGACCTAGAGGATGCATCCGCATCATCAGGAAGTGACGTCAGCTCATTCTCCAAGGTAGAATAAGCTTCTGAAAAAGCCTACATCAAACAAAATTTGTTGTCCTTAACTATATTTTTATCAAGGAATTATGACGAGAAAAATAACTTCCAAATTATTATTTTGCTCAAGAGTTGGTTTGAATAGCAATAAACGAGAATAAGAGACATAGAAAAACATAACGTTTAGTGACATTTCAACAGCTAATAGAAAGTTCAGCTGTATCAAAGATAAAAATATGAGAAAACTATCCCTGTATCTGATTGCTAATAGCTTAGAGCCGGGATATAGTGCAATCGAGTTGAAAATTGTTTCATGATTAATTCTCATCAGAATTCCTTAACTAATATTTGCATTCCCTCTAATCTTGTCAAATATTACTTTGAACGACCCATCTAAACATATACTGAGAAACTCTCCATGGGTAAAATCAAATTGTTTATTTCTCTTTCACAAGCTAAAAGCAAAATATTCGGTCGCATATTTAGATGTCAACCAGGAATTTCTTCATTTCAATATGCCAATCACAGTTTTTATAAGTATCAGTGAATCAAACAAGGATCACATGCATGCTTACCTTGATACATTGATGTATCCGAAAGCAGTTTCTCCCCACATTATTTGTTGGGAAAAGAGGGTCATCAATGTGTATTGGATCAATACTACAACACAAATTGGTATAACATCAATATATTGTAAAAAACAAAAGATTTAACAAAAGATCTAACAGAATCCCAAGTCAAATGTAAGTTTCAACAGAAGAGCCAGTTCTACCATTACCTATAACCTCTTTCTCTGTTTATATAAACTCCTGTTCCCCGCACTGAGATGCGCATTTGGCGAGGATCAAACGTGTTTCTGTACAAAGACAATACTTAGTACAAAAGAAAATAAAAATATAAAACAAATAAGCAATAATGACAGTCATGATAACTTCATCCAATTATGAAATGTAAGAAAAAGAATACACTATGAGCTTTTGACTCACCCAAAGAAGTAAAGAAAATCCATCAGAAGGCTTCCCCAATTCTGCAAGAATATCAGGAAAAACAGTCGAGTAAAAGAAATTATATTAAACTCCAGCAGAAATAGTAAACAGAACATAAGAACATTTGTACAGGGTACATCCATGAGACAAAATAAAAGTAAGGTTCACAGTGCAAAACTTACTTTATTAATAGGCCGGCCAAGATGGTGCACATGCTGAAGAAAACGTGTAATTAGTAGAACCTGTAACAAAAGTTCAATGGCAAGAATGAGAAGTGCAGAACCCAAAAATTAGAAGGGGTATCCAATGTCATGCAAACACATTTGTGTTTGCAAGTGCTTTGATTGCAAAAGGTGTCAATGCAAAGGAAGAAAATGTGGTCCCCAAATGTAGTGTAGCAAAAGGAAGAAAATGTTAAAGCAATGTTATTCCAAAAACTGGATACAAAATTTTACATAATCATTCTAAGTCTGATGGGAGACAGAAAGTGAAGGAAGAAGAAGACAAGATTGAGGTGAAAGATAGCATTCAGCCTATCAGGTACTACTGACACAATTGAAAAGATAAAACTCCCATGACAAAGACAATCCTAATTTATTTGCAAAATCTTGCACCATTGAAGAACTAAAGCAAAAGTAATTACCAAGCAATAGGAACTCAAGCCACCAGAGTAAGACTGATCAAGGCTACGATCGGCCAAGAACTGTTTTAGTACTAAAGCAAGAGGTGTTGCAGCTGGAAATTGCTCGGTAAGTTCTTTTACCTGAAAAGAAATAAGTAAACACAAGAAAGAAAGTAACCAAACAATACATGAAGCAAAAAGAAAATAATATCCTGAGCTTAGTCAACAGGAAATTCACGGAGAAAATTTTACCAAGACTTCAGATTAAATGAATCACACACACGAACTTATAAAACTCCAATTACTTAAGAATAATTTCAATGAAAAAATGTAGATCCTTCAGAGTTCAAAAGCTAGTCAAGCATGATAACTGTAGTAAAACAAGGAGAAAAAAATATTGTTTCACAGTTCCAAAATGTTGTGGGTGAATTCCTTAAGAAGCCATCAGCAGTCATCAATGTTTTTACATGTTGATCCCATGCATGAGATATAAAATTTATAAACATACAGATTTTACTGGAGCATCAATGCTGGCAATAAAGCATGAGCACCAATATTCTGGAACTGGTTTATTAGTACAATGAATATAGATCCTTGTATTTATACTTGAAAATCCCAAACCAGGATGTAAAAAAACAGAATTTACTCTCTGTGAATGACAATTGTCTAAAGAATCCTTTACCTTGTCACAAGAAAAACTAAAGTTTAACATCAGAGTAGATGCAACAGCCTAATAAGGCTTTTAAGATAGTACTCTATATAAAGCTTAATTCTTTGTGGAGTCTAACTAAAATGGGAGCAGAATAACATACAGAAATTCTATTTATAAATATGAACTTGTTGAATAATATGATCTTGACAGAAAAGAAAAAAAATTACCAGTTCTGTAGTTTGCAGTCCTGTATGTGATGGAGACTTGAAGCTGATGTCAAGACGAATTGGTGTCACATCCTCCACGCTATCACATATCATACCGGAGCACTTGGGCGAAATTGAGTCTTCTGAACCTAACATATCAGACTGAACATGGTTTTCATGTTCAGCAGTTACACTGGTAGCCTCTACCTTTAGTGATTGTACATTAGAAGCAGTAGAGGTAATCAGATCATTGGGAACCTCCACCACAAGCATAATAATTGGTATCTGAAAGAAAAATCAGTTCCAGCATAAGAAGAAACACATTAAAAAAAAAAAGAAGACAAAAGAAAGGCTGACAGAATTCTGAAAAATGAGGCCTTACAGCAGTATTTTCCACAGTTTTCAGCGAATCATTTTTCACCCACTCTTGGTTGGCAAGATACCTGGCTGCATGCTGGAAGAAAAAGGTAGCAATTTCAATTTTGCAAAAGGCCACAACAGACAATTAAAGATTTTTTCTTTTTGAAGTAATTAGTTAAGGTAAAGCATGACATATTCCAGATATAACAGCTGAACTAAAGAGAACAAGGTTCCAAAAGGAAAATTATCCTCATAAAGACTTTCAACAAACAAGTACAGCTTAGTACACCCTAATTTAATTGCTACATTTAAAAATGCTAGAATAGTTGCTCAAATTCCAACAAAGTGACAATAAGAGGAAAGGAAAAAAGTTTCTTAATATGTGTTGGACTAATTGAAAAGGCTGTACGATATTCTGCAATACAAGTATCCTACAATATAATGCATCACTGTTCTTTTATAATGAGAATTGACATTCTTAAATATTAATCACTATAGAACAGGCGTAACCATTCTTATTTCAAATATCCTGAATAGGGCCCTTAAGGCATCATATCTAGCATGCTAACTGTGACTACATAGACTGCCAACAAAGCAGAATGTGGATGCTTGATCTCTAGCATGCCAACTGGTTAGCATTTACTGCAGTGAAGCCAACTGAATTATGGAAATTCAGAGTGAAAGTGAAACTCCAACCAACAAAGCCATGTTTAGGTACCATCAAACAGCAAAATGAAAGTACAGTAGCTAAACAAATACCAAATCAACAAGAACAACCACTGATGCAAAGAGAAGAAATAGTATAGAGATATGAGTTAATAAACAAATAATGACAGTTATGACGCAGCTGCAACAGGTAGTGCAGCAAAAATTTATGGCTAATATATACCTGAAGACAAGTTTCTTTAATACCATTACGACCTTCCAAAATCCCAGCTTCCTTAATAGGTTCCTAGAAAAGGCATCAGTAGTTAAAACTTCTTCCTTTCAAAGTATTATCAACAAGGAGAAGTACTAAAAGAATAACCAGAAAGAGAGTTCTTACCAAGTTCCTCACTGGAGGGAGACAGACCACAAGGTCAACATCACTTGTTGGAAGGGACAGCCCAGTTGCATTTGATCCAAAGATGTTAGTTCTGGACCTGGGCCATAGGACTTGGAGAGACCGTGTAACCCGCTTGACAGCCCAATTAATGAAAGGCTTCCGATCCATAATTGCTGAAGCAACCTTCAAAACAACCATGGAAGATATGTAATCAGTAATAGTTGCAGCATGAAAGGAAGTAAAAGCTTAAAGCAACAAAGTTCTTAAGAATTTATTTCTTAATTCTGGGAAAAGTCTAGAGAGAAAGAGAACATCAAAAGTCTGTACCTGCTTGCAGAAAAAGTCAATCTCATCATGAAGGAGGCTATGCATCAAAGATAGAGATGTCTTTCGTGCTTGACAGTTCTGTAACTCAGGCGGATGGAGTGGAAATGACACATCTGGCTGTGCAGCATTTGAAACCAATTAGACCATTACACAAAGCCATTATAAATACAAGGCATTTCCTATGGTTACTTCTTTTGAAGATTACTTTGTTTCAAACAAACTAAAACTTACATAGTAACAACCATCCTCACCTGATGGAAGTATCTCCCATCTTGTGATGAGATTGATGAACTTGAAACAAAATATTGAAAAACAAAGTAACTGTAGAATGAACCAAACTTAGAATGACGCAATAAAGTCACAAGCTAGCAACTCAATGTTCAACTACTCACACCAAATCCCTGCATTTTATTCCCCA
Source organism: Balakata baccata (assembly GCA_949630135.1). Lineage (NCBI taxonomy): Eukaryota > Viridiplantae > Streptophyta > Magnoliopsida > Malpighiales > Euphorbiaceae > Balakata > Balakata baccata. Next base: position 9,823 of record CATIWF010229998.1, read on the forward strand.
ACCCTTGAACCAATAAAAATAGACTTGCTACAGGAGCATACTCACATGTTCCTGATCACGTGCTAGCTGAGACATTGCAATCAAATGATCTTTCAACAAAGCTCCAGGGAGAGGTTGAATCATTGGATGAGTTGAAATATTTTTATTCCTCCATGAAGGCCATACAACTTCATTACCATCCAAATGGACACAAGCTTCCTCCAAGTTAGTTCCTTCATGATACCAACCTCTCACACTCCAATGTCTTGGACTGGAGCTACCAGACCTAACAGTCGGAAAACCACGATGTTTTCTGGTGTTGCTCACAGGAGAGGGTGGCGGTGGACGTGGAGCCTGTGGAACACAAAGCACTATAGGTGATGGTGGCCGTTTTATCCGAGGCTGTTCCCGTCTGGAGGGAGGAACACATGGGCTCTTAAGATCACGACGCCTAATTGATTTTTCCCTTGACATATTTGGAATAATGATTCGAGGCAAAATGGGATATGGAAGTGAATCTCCCGCCTTTCCTTCAACATCACATGACATATTGGCTAAAGATCCAGAAGCATCATCTTCGTTAATCGTGTCTGTTGCTGCTGATGAAGATTGAAGCACCTTGCTTGGTACTTCATTTCCTGATACAACATAACCAAGTGCCTTGTGCCCTGAGCCCAAAGGATCAATAGATGAACAAAAAGCACTTGGTGAAGCCAAACCAGTTGTATTATAAGAGGAAGGGAAGGCAACCATGTCATCAACTGTCCTATTCATGTCAGCTTCATGCAAAGCCCATGTGCCATCATCAGAACTGAGGGAAGGAGCTCGAGAGAAACCTGTTCCTGGATGATCAGAAGGATCCCAGTACATCACACCGCCACCAAAGTACTGATTATAATCTATCCCAGAAACTGCATGCGGCACAAATTCTTCCTCTGATATCCAGTGGCTTTCATATTCATCTATCATTTCCTGTACATTTGCAGGTTCAGGTGTGTCCATAAAATCCCCAGAATACTTTCTGTCATCATCAGTCGACTTTGCATTAAACTTTATATTATGAGCAGTGAAACTCTGCTGAAAAACGGACTGCCGTCTAGAAATAAATGCAGAATCATAATTACATGTTATGGATGGAGCTAGCCCATAAGTGCTTCGAACCACTGGGGGCCAATCTAAACTCATTGGCAATGGTCGAGATAGGGTTCGATTGTGCCCACTTTCAATGGAAGAAGTTTTTGCCTGATGCATTTTGTGAACAAAAGGCTGACGAATGTGATTGTGCCAGTTACCACCAACATCCAGATGTAATCTATCTGTGGCAGGTGGAAGATGTGAAGTAAGGGATGGAAAGTAGACAGGAGCTAAACTAGGCCACTCATATGAAAGATATTCTGAATGGCCTGTCATCCTGGCATTATTGAAGTTCTTACTCTCTTGCTCTTGAACTACACTGGATTCTTCTTTTAAATTAATGACTGATCTGTCAGCAAATTTTGATGTTTCTTTGGTTTCTTCATTCTGAAAATTGATGCCTTTATTGCTGGCAACATTTTCAGTCTCTGGTGAAGACACTAGATGAGATTTTACATGGTTGTCCATCCTAAAATCTAGTGTTTCTATTATGGAAGTTATAGTTTCATCCTCAATTGGATTGTTTGACGACAGATGACGATCTGATTCTATATTACAGATGCTTCCACCGCACTCTGCATAACCTTCTTGAATACTATGAGCACCACTGCCCTCCTTAGTGGGTTCATTAGCAGACCTGCTTAGACTTGTACTTAATGCAGATGTGACACTATCAGATACATTCGGAATAGCTGAATTATCAGATATCCTACCAAGCTTTGCTGCCTCGTGTGAAGAGATAACTGACAAGCAGTGAACTTCTACAACTGCTGTTTCAGAATTTCTCACTTCAACAGGATTCTTAAAGCTTAGGTTTTTATTTTTATTTTTGCTTTTCCCTTTTCTGTTCTTCCTTGCAGCATTCCGGCCATTTCCAGGGACCAACCTTTGGGAGTGTTCCTGATGACAGGCTACCAGTTACAAACTATTTAAATCATCAATAAGAAAGATTATCCAAATGAAAAACTATGTAACCATCTCAACTGCTGACAACTTTACGTCTCCTTGTATTTCATTTCCATGAGGTATCCCAGGTGTCCCATTCAACTCTGCAGAATCCATCTTCTTGGAAGAAGCCAACGCACAGTCAAGTTCCTAAGACATCATTTGAACCATTTGTTACTTGCTAAATGATCACAAAACAAAGTCCAATAAAATAAAACTATAAGGAAGCATCAATGTGGAAAGGTACCTTGAGAGGTTGGTTGACGGAAGACTGATTCATAACTATTCCTGGAGTGGGATTTAACTTTCTCTCGTTATGACTCTTCCCTTTTCTCCTACGGCTACCTGCACTAAGCTTTTCCTTTGATTTATTTGTTGTACACTTGAAATTTCCCTCCTCAAGAAGTTCGAGCTTTGTGCAGTCAAGTGAAATGACCATAATAAGTCCCCGTAGTTTTCTTAATATGCAGTCAGAAATGCTGCCGATGGAATCCAATGTGCTAAAAAAAATCTTTGATATATCACATCCCTGACGCTGACCCGGTAATATCAAAGTAATAATATCCTGAACGACAAATAAACTATAAAATAGATTGACCAAAGATGCAGCTTCCGCAGGGTGAGAACCACGCATAATAGGTAAATCAAACTCCTGATCAGTTGAGAGTTTTGAGGTAGTTCGCCATGTTGACTCTTTATAGATGTGCCTCAATGGTTGTTCTGCTCCTGCTGTAAACAACCACATCTCATCCTTCAATGCAGCACTAGCCCCCTTCACAATCTCACGAGTCTGAGAACTTGCAATGACCAAAATTTTAGGCCACAATATTCGTTTTTGTATTATTTTAGCGTTCATGGAAGACATTGAACATAACTAATTGTCATTTTCATTGCATTATCAAGATCTGGCATTTCTACCAACAACTCATTCTATGTTACATTCACATAATTATTTTCCAGGAAAGGGAACAGGTTCTTATAACATCAATAATAATCCTCTCACCATTACTTTTTTTTTTTCAAAAAAAAAAGAGAAGAAGAAGAAGAAGAAAAATTGTCATTTTTGCAACTCTCGACACCAATAATTCATATATAATTTTCTCTGTGAATAATTTTTGTTACCGGATTCACAAATGGAGTTCATTTATTCATATATATTGTTCCACCATTGAGCATGCATCTAATTAGTTAAGCAGATAATCTCGTCAGTCTTTCCTAAAAGAAATAACTTAAAAAATTATATACGGAAAAAATGATGAATAACAACCAATTCACATTGAATAACAAAATTTTGCAGAAAATACCATTGATTTTGCAGCTTTCCCCAGAACCGTAGTGAAGAACTTCTTCTTTGTTTCAACATTCAAATTCAACCACCAATCTACGCACCTCTTCTTCCTCCAAAAGACATTGGCAGCTGCACCCGCAGTAATCAGTTTCTCTTTCAATTTAACCCCTCTTTTCTTACCATTACCGTAATTCAGCCACGCCAGCCTCAATGCCACCTCTAACCTATTGGCCACAAAGGCTTCAATGCTATAATAACCTTTAGCCTTGAGCCAGCCCAATTCCACCCAATCCGATCCCAAATCGTTCTCTTCTTCCCTTAGAAATTCTCCATTAGATACCGCATCCATTATTAGAATAAACTTGTCCACGTTTTCAATCAACTCTTGGCTGACAGTAACTGCATCTAGACGCTTAAAAGAACAAGAACATTCCACGATCTTCTCGCCTTCTCTGGAGCCAAAAAGCCGAGCAGACTCAAAAATCAACCTTTCGGACTCGTTGGACTCGGCGGTTCGGGATAAGAGGCCACGCGACTTCTTGTAGCAGAGGCCAGGGAGGTCACCTGAAGGGAGGTCAGGGAGAATGATGAAGCGACCATGGCCCTGTGTACGGACTTTGCCAAGCATTTGAATCAAAAGCTGCACGAATTTGGAATCCACACTGGTGAGGTGGGCCTGGCGTTGATGGACAGTAAGAGACGAGAACCATTTAAGGATAGAAGACCTGGGATTGGAGTTGGGATTAGTAATTGGGGGAAGAGAAGTAGAGCTGTAGAGAGAGATATGAGCGGTTAGCGAGTCAATGAATTGGTTCTGAGTCATGAGCGAGTTGGTAAAAGCGGTCAAGGATGGTAGGGCGCGAGATGGAGCATTGGGGTTTGGTTTGGACATTTTGATTTTCCGGGTTTTACTATGCAGAAAGAAGAAGAAGAAGAAGAGAGTGGACAGAGGAAATAGTGGCAAGAACTACGGCTTGGTGAGCACTGGGTTTTGTCTGGTTGCTGTTATGATTTCTGTAATAAATGCTGTAAATAAATAAAAAGAAATTCTTAGATACTTTCATTTTAATAATTATACGTAAACTAATTTAATTATAAAAAATATAAATTTAATTTTTTTTATTGATGTAAATATAATATTTTTTTTAAAAAATAATATAAATATCATAATTTTTAAAAAAATAATAATATAAATATGTATAATTAAATTAATTTATTAATAATATTTGTGAATCTATTTAAAAAAATTTTGACCAATTGGACCAATAAATCAGAATTTTAACTTATGAGAAAATTAATCTTTGGAATACGTGAGACTATAAACTCTCAAATAAACTGTGAATAATATATAGAAAAAAATTTCAATGTTTTAATTGTCTTTAAAAAATAGAAGCTAATTTTTCTTTTTTTATCAAAATTCTTCAAATATCTTTTTTACCATCTCTATTGTCGTTCTTGTTTTCTCTCCTCAACCTTTTATTCTAATATTAAACGTAAACAAAGATTTATCTTGTAGAACGACTGTCAATCCATCACACAATCGGCAATTTTCTCCGCAATGTGTTATTATTATTGCATCTGCATCTACAATTTATCGTTTTTTTCACATAAAAAAAAAAAAGAACAAGACGCAAAGAATTTCTAAGCCCTATAATTTCTTCACTGCTACTATTAAATTCTAAACACATAAATCCATCACCAATTATATTATACTGCGAGTTAAATCCAATTTATCATTATCAAGCCAACAAAGCATCATCGCCATTTTCCAATAGCTGGCGCGCATTGTCGCCCTGGCAAATTTGAAGTAGGAATTTTTATCATTTTGGTACTTTTTCAATTACTTTTGATTACCCGGTAAAGAAATTTAGAGTTTGCCCATTGGATTGTTTTAACTTTTAACTGTGTGTTTGTATGAGTTGATCCACATTTAAGATGCGAAAGGTTGACAATTTTGTTGGTCTCTCTCTGCTAAATTGCTTGAACTCTTTAATTTAATTC
>CATIWF010230048.1:0-12934 GCA_949630135.1 Balakata baccata
ATAGTATATATACAAATTAGTTGGTATAATTCTCAAATTTAATAAACAAATCAAATAATATATTATGTTCATGAATGTGGCTCGAAAGATTCGATTGCATATTTTGCACTAAAAATTGAGTGTCATTTTTTTTAATAGAAAAAATAAACAACATGATATCACACTTCACCATAATATATTTCCTTTTCAATCTTTTATGTGAATACAAAATAATATATATATATATATATTATATAATGAAAGATAACTAACTGATCATGTGTTTGGTTAAAAAGAAAATATGTAATTTTTTTTTATGTCAACTCCAACCTCATCACCATTAATTTTTAATTCGTTTAATACAACTACTATATAAAAAAGAAGAGTTGAACCCAATAGTACAAAATTAAAATGTACATTTTTCTGACTTACTTTTTTAAAATGAAAGTTTTCTTGAAAATAATACTTTGTAAAAAAAATGATGCACAAAAATCCAAAGAAATATAAAAGATAAAATTCATATTGAGAGTTTATTTATTTTTTTAAAGACGAGTTTTTCCCTTAAATATAAATTAATCTTTTAAATTTCAAACTAGCAATACATCAATGGAAATGTAGATACAAATCCGCTAAAAATTATAGAAGATAAAAAACAGTGAAAAAATTAACAGCACTTAAATTAATAGCATAATAAGTTGGTTTTATGTCTATAAAGTTAATAATACTATAGTGACTGTAATTATTATTTCAGTTTTACAATATATTAACGATCATAATATAATTTATTATTTATGTAGGATTAAATATGTTTCGTCTGTCTAAACTACTTAAAAAAAATAAAACGCCACAATAAGAGAACGAATTCACAAATAAAAAACTTAAATCTATATGAAATAATTATTTATTTTTAAAAAAAATCGATAAAAAGAGATAGAGATTAGTAATTTCAGACAAAAAAAAAATAACAAAAAATTATCGCTCATTATTACTTAACGAAAAATGAACTAGTACAAAAAAAAAAAAAAAATGTCGAGACAAAAGAATACTTGGTTTTACATTATAAATCTAAGTTAATCTTATTGAAGAATGGACTTTGACAAATATAATAATTGTGAAATGTGCAGCACGACATATGCAATAATGCAAACGCAATGTTAACTAAATAAAAAAATGAAAATAAATCCAAACTGGCGTCGCCCGGACTCGAACCGGAGACCTTCAGTGTGTTAGACTGACGTGATAACCAACTACACCACGACACCATTTATTATCCGGCAATTGTCACGGAAAAGGATGATAAAAATTGGCGTAAGGTGTTTAATGCTACAAGAAGGTTCTAGAACATGGCTTTTATATTTAATGCTACATGTTTCAATATTAATTTATTCCGATTAATATAAAATAATTATATTTAAATTGTAAAAAAAAAATATCGAGAGAAAAAACGTAAAGATTCTGCAGCAGAATGGAAACAACCATTAAACATTGTCGGCTGCTGACTTGTTGAATTACTTTTACTTCATTTTCTTTTTATTTTTCCCTTTTTTTTAAACAAAAAAATTATAACTTTTACACCTGTCTGGAACTTTGTTATGGGAAAGAGAAAAATAATGAGATAAAATATTTTTTATTTTTTGTGATTGAATTGAAGTAAAATAAAAAAAATTTATTATATTTAGATGAAAGTAAAATAAAAAAGAAGAAAAAAATTAATGATACAAATTTAAAATTTTACTTTTTATTTTAAAAAAATTAAAACTAAATAGAAGATAAAAATATTATTTTATATTAAATAGTAAAATTTTCCACCAATTTCTTTCTAGTTTAGAGAAAAAGAAAAAAAAAAATTATTATTTTATCTCTACTCCTGTTTTCCCCCTTTCCCAAACAATTAATTTACCTCGAAATTTTCATCTACCTTTTATTTTCCCTCCGTTAGGAGTTTGAATCGAAATCAAATCCCTCAATATTAGCCCACTACCATTAATTAGTCTTTCCCATGCAACCTTTTCTTCCCCTGTTCTTATTCTCTCCTAAGTTTCCTTGGAGAATAGGGGTTCTTATTTTCTTTCTGTTTCAGCATGGCTGCTTCAAGATGGATCAGACCTGAGGTATGTTTTTTTTATCCTAGAGATTTTGTTTGACCTTCTGCAAATAAGAAAAAAGAAGGGTTTTTTTTTTTCTCTGTCAGTCCATTGTGCTTTAGTTAAAGTTTAATGGGTTTTACGCCCCCCCTCCCTTTTTTTTAATCCCATTCAGTTGCATTTATGTTTTCGTTGATTTTTATTTAGATGGAGAAAGGATCTAATGCTTATGAATTATGATTGTGTGTTGGTTTTCACCCAATCGAATTGAATACTGTTGTGATTTAATTTCAAATCACAACCTTCAACTCATTCAACATCTTTGTTTGCAAGACATATTAACAAGTTGTTAAATTTTTATTGATTTTAATCATATGGATTAGGTGTTTCCTCTGTTTGGAGCTGTTGGTGTAGCTGTTGGCATTTGTGCTATGCAGCTTATTAGAAAAATCACCATCAACCCTGAAGTCAGGAAATCTATCTTTTTTTATTTTTCTTTTTATTTTTATAGGATGTGAACTAACAATTCTGTGTATGTCTTTTTCATCAACTGTTTTATTAGTATCAGTTGTGTTTGAAGCCACTAATTTGGGACTTGCTTGCTTGAGATAATTAGTGCTGAACTTATTTTGACCATAGGGAAGGCTGAGAATTTCATTATTTTATTTTGGATGTCGATATTAGGGTGGCAAAAGAGAATAGGGCTGCTGGAGTGCTTGAGAATTTTGCAGAGGGTGAGAAATATGCAGAACATGGGTTAAGGAAGTTCGTGCGTAAAAGACCTCCTCAGATCATGCCATCCGTCAACAGCTTCTTCTCTGAACCTGATCTTCCAAGTTCCAACTAGATTTTCAATTTACTCATTGCTTCTGGTTTTCACATTTGAAGTCTGTGATTCTTAGGAAATAGAACACAAATTGCTGTTTTCCCATTTAAAGATTGTGAGGCCATTGCCCATTGCAAGTAGATGGAGTTTTCATATGTTGTCAAACAGTTTTTAACAATAAAGTTCACCTTTTATATCTAATTTCTTTGTCTTTATTACTGCATTCTGTTATATGATGAATTCTTAGGTAGGTAGACCGGGTCTACTACGTTATCCTTAGATCAACATAATTACTCAATGACATTTATTTAATTGTTTATTTTTATCTCACATCAATCAATGAAAATAAAACAATTAAATTCATGTCATTAAGTGATTGTGTTGGTCTACGGATAATATGTTAGACTTAGTCTATCTAAGAATTTTTCTTGTTAAATGCTATATTCTGGCTGCTTATTATTGATTCTAACAGAGCATAAATGTGGGAAATAAAAGTAATCATGCAGATGTTTGTTCGCTTCTTTTTAGTATATATTGCAAACTTGTTTGCTACTGGTTGGTGCTCGGATCAGACCCCATGACTTGGAATTGTCAGCAAAGGTGCATAAATAGTTTTATACTCAAACTATTACAAGATCAAAACAGCAATGTGAGGGACATAACTATCCGAATAAACTATAACAGAAGTAAATTTGCCTACTATCCTGATCAGGCTGCAGTGAATAATTTGGTTATTTACAAATTTTAACTCATGGTTAATACATGCTCATTGTTGAATTAAAGCTCAATATAATTACTAATTGATCTGCAGTTTCTCCATTGTATCATAATTCACTAATTGGCATATGCTTTATTTTGTTTCCTCAACTAATTACTGCAAAATTAAAGAGTCGCGGTTACTGGTTAGATATTCATCTAGTCTATTTCTGCCTAGTCCTACTGTACATGGTATGTATCTATGTGTTTGCACTTCTGCTGAGCAGTTCGCCTTCTGCCTTCTACCTTGATGCAACTTCCATTTCAATCATATCGCACTTCAATTAGTTGCAGTGTGGACTATTTTTTCACGAGGATGATAGACTGAAGCTGGTAATTCCAACTTTCAAAGAAATTCTCTAAGTGGGTTTCTCTTTGATGTTCTCCTCAAGAATTCTGCGACCAATTTTGAAAATGCAGAGGAATTATCCTTAAGCAACTGCGCAGGAGAGTCATACTCTACCACCTTGCCTACACAAGTTAAGAAAGATTGTAGTAATAAGTTGAGATATTCTCAGGAGTATGAAATGTAACATTATGTACTTCTTTCTATTTTTTCTTTCTGTACAATTATCCATGTATCAGTTTGTGTGTAGCGTGACTGATATTTCATACTGTTATCAACGGCCAAACCAAGAAAGGCAATTGCATTCATATTTTATGATGAACGTGTATCTTGCAAACCAGTAAACTTCAGACTTTTGTGCAAGGCAGCTTATACTCAATGCTTAAGAAGTGAATTTTAAGTTTTTTATGAAGTAGAACACTTCATTGTCCTGAAAATTATATCTTACCTTCGTCAAGAACCAAAACCAAGTCATTGTCAATGACAGTAGGTATTCGGTGTGCTACAGTGATGACTGTGCATCTACTTGTTTCTTCTCTTATCGCTGCCTGAATGGTATTGTCCGTTGCTGTATCAATAGAAGCTGTGGCCTCATCTAATACCAAAATTCTCCTCTTCTTTAGAAGGACTCTAGCTAGACAAACAAGCTGCCTCTGACCAACGCTCCAGTTTTCTCCATCTTCAGCAACTGCATTATCTCGAAGAACTCGGTATTAAATACACGAAGAATCAGAAAATGACAATTGTTAAGACTGAAAGAAAGAAATTTCTAATAAAATTGTACCTGGTGCTTCAAGAAGCCTTTGGTCCTGCCTTACTATATCAGCAAGGCGGCACTTTCTGAGAACCTGAAAACATATTGGCTCTGTGAGTACAATTTCAAATAATGCTTTGAAAGGAGTAGAATTTTAACTCTTACCTCCCATATTTCGTGATCTGAGTGCTGTTGCAAAGGATCCAGATTAGTTCTCACAGTTCCTTGAAACAATGTGGGGTCTTGAGGAATTATACCCAGCCTAGACCTCAAATCATGCAAACCTATCTGGGAAATATCCAGTCCATCAATAAGAATCTCTCCACTTGAAGGCTCAATAACCCTAAAAAGAGCTTGAATCAAAGTAGACTTTCCACTGCCTGTTCTGCCCACAACACCAATTTTTTTTCCTCCTGGGAAAGTACAAGTTATCGACTTGAGAACCATTGGATGAGCAGGACTATACTGGACACAAAGATTTACTAGTTCTATTCTTCCATCCACTGGCCATTCAAGTTTTGGCCTGGAACCTTCAATTAACAAGGGAGCTTCACTCGGTATGTTGGTGAATTGCAGAATTCTTTCAACTGATATCATTTTGTTTTCAACATTGCATAGGTTCCATATAACCCAAGCCTGAAGAACATTTAGATTCAGACCATAGGTAGCTGCCAGCCCTGCCAAGCCTGTTATTCAGTTTAGCTGTCATTAGTTTATGTTAAATAGAAACAGCTTAATATTGACTGCAAGGTTACGACTGTGAGATTTATTATCCTTCTCTCCTATAAGCTTCCTTAACAGTTCAACTAGAAAAGTTTAATTTCTTCATTTTCATATACTGGTCCCATCTTTCACTAAATATAGAACAACATGCATTTTTCCCTATTTTTAGCCTGATGTTGCACATTATCCTTTAAGTGTTATAATAAATACGAGGGGCTAGGGGAACTTACTGGGATCAACAGCTGACCTAGGCAAGCTAACCAAGATTATCAGAACCAGAAACAAAACAAGGTTGAAAATAAAGTTGATTCGGACACAAAGCCATTCCATTGTGCCTGCATTGTGGAAGACTACGCGAGAATAATCATCAATCAAGCTCAAGATTCTCATCAAGAAGCGATCTTCCTGATTGAAACAGTGAATAGTTGCTGCCCCTGCAATTGATTCAGAAAAGTGATGCAATATGGGAGCCTTTCTTATTCCAACCATCCTGGCTAATTCTCTAGCAGTGGTAATGTAATAGGCCTGCGGAAATTTATGATTAAGTATCAACCCTCTTAAATTAAAGAAACATAAAGTTATACATATTTGCAATTGATTTATTCAGGATGTGGTCGAGAATGATCTGGAGTATTCGGTCTTCTGGATTTAAGATATCATAGCTAAAATTACTGCCCTTAGAATCAATAGCATTTAAGAACAGACGCAATGCTAAGCTGAAACATCTTTCTTCTATGGGTGAAATAGCGTTTAATTGAGTAAAACTCTAACGCAAGAAGTTGGGGAATATAAAACTACGGAGGATTTTTTTTCTTACCTGATACCAGACAGAAATCCCAAGGACGATAAGAAAGAGAAGGAACACCTGCCAAGCGACCTGAGACATTAGGATGATTATGCTTAGTAGCTGAATTAGGGCGAATGCCAATCCAGCTACTCTGTAGGGAATGTCTGTGTCCACTGTGCTTTGATCTGTAGATGACTGGAAGGACCAAAAAAGGAAAACATTATTTCTTGGGACAAGATGCGTAAATAATGGAAAAGAGAAGCTGCTGGACTAAGAAAGAAATGGAAATTCTTACCCTGTTGAGAATTCTACTTGAAGGTGTTGAATCAAAGAACGAAATAGGTGCTCGAAAAATTGACGTTATCATCCCAATGAAGAATCGCTGAGCAGTCTCAACGGCAATAGTTGACAGCAAAACTGCTCTTCCTAAAATAAAGATAGAGCTTCCTCCAGACAACAAAACAAATATCCCAATCAACTGCTCTCTAGTAACCTTATGTCTGTCGTCAGCTGCCCAAGCAACCCAATAGTTGCTGCCCATTTGTAAAGCCTGGAAGAGGACTTGGCACAGAAGGACGATGGGAACAAGAGCTCCTTTGTAAGCTGAAGTGACAAAAGTTGAGTAAACACTCCACTTCACTCTCCCAGTTTCAGCTTCTTCTTCTTGAATTCTCTCTGAAAATATACTGCTACTGAGAGGCTCTTCAGATGTTTCTTCTGTAACTTCAGTTTGAGTTAACTGTGAAGGTACAGCGAGTAAGGCCTTATCTTCTGGCGGTGGGTTCACTTGGTTTAGTGACTTTTTATGGGCAGCCATTAGTCTAACTAGTTCACCGGAGGGATCTGCAATTAAATCTTCGTATTTTCCTGACTGGACAATCATACCATCTTTCATGACCTATAAGGATGCATTTGTTAGTGGAAGGTTATAGGCTTCACTGGACAATGCTCTTGTAATGCATATAAATGAAAAGATTTTCTAGTTACATACCAAAACAAGATCTGCACAATCTAAAAATTCCAGTTGATGGGTAGCATATATGACTGTCTTCTGAGACAAGAGTTGCATGAGACATTTCTGCATGAAAAAAAAAATTCTATATTTTTAAGGAAACTATAAAAAGCAACAAGAAAGAAGACACAGAATTGTTTTAGTAACATAAAAAAGCTTAAAATAATGAGACGAAGGTGTTTACCTTGAAAAGATGTGTTCCTGTATGTGCGTCAACAGCACTGAAAGGATCGTCCAGGATATAAACATCTGAACTACTACAGACAGCCCTTGCAAGTTGAATTCTCTGCTTCTGCCCTCCACTCAAATTCATCCCTCTCTCTCCCACCACTGTCGAATCACCATTAATCCATATCCTGATATCTTGGTTCAAAGCACATGCTTCCAACACATCTTCGTAAAAGGCCTTATTCATATCTTTGCCAAACAACACATTTTCTTTCACTGTTCCTGTTTGAATCCAAGCACTTTGGGGAACATAAGCTTTTGTTCCATAAACCTTGATTGCTGCTCCAGTAATTTTGGGGATCTCATCCAGTATACTGCAGAGTAGGCTTGATTTTCCAGACCCAACTGATCCGCAAACTGCAACTTTGTAACCCTTCATTATTTTAATTTTCTCTACAATTTTTATAGTAGGTTTCTTTGAGTTATAATCACTTGTTTCCCAATCGTATTCTCCTGTTTCAATTTCAATTGCAATGTCAGATGCTGATGAAATGTGAGAAGGTATCTGCTTTCTTTGACCCTCTTCTCTTATAAACTCCTGGATTCGGCCAACTGAGACCTTAGTTTGAGCAATCATGGATAGGAGCTCAGGCAGGTTGTAGATGGGTTCTTGCAGAATTCTGAAAGTGGCTAAAGCTGAAAGGACTGTACCTGTTGTTAATGGTGTTTTCAACAAGATGCAGACCCCAAAGGTGATAACAGAAACTAGAGTTGGTGAAGCCCAAAAGAGAAAGGCTATAGCTGAGCTTGTATATAGGTATCTTCTCAGCCAGTTTCTCTCAGTATCTCTAAGTTGAAGAAGCCTCTTCAAAAATGTCGATTCCCATGAATACAGTTTCAAGACTTTCATACTCTTAAGAGTTTCTGAAGTTGCTTTAATTCTTGAATCCTTAGCTTCCATGATCTTGGAGTGAAACTTTTCTTGCTTATTGGCCAATGGAGTATTACTCACCATAACCAGAATTGTGGAAGAAAGAGCAGCTAATGCAGGGGCAGCACCCAGATTTATATACAAAATAATCAGGGCTAAAAACACCTGAAGTGGCAGCAACCATACACCATGAATGTTCCAGCAGAAATCTCCAATTCTTTCCACATCCACATTGATCATATTTATGATTTTACCATTGGTTAGACCAGCATATTTCACTGACAGAGATTTCTTATAGATCATTACAATAAGAGCTGCCCTTACTCGTATGCCTATGCGTTGAGCACCAAAATACCATTGTCGTTGAGTTAGTGTTTCTATTGTCTTTGAGAGAAAGAAGATAGACGCAAGAATCAGCCCATGGAGGTAGCTAGAATCATCATGTTTCTCTGATAAGAAGTTCACGAAGCTTGTTATCAGAAGAGGACCCGTATAGGAGGCAATTGTATTCATTCCTGCAAAAGATGAAAAGAAGCTGTTCAAGAAGAAGGAACTGATAAACCGAATCCAAATAGTAAACAAGAACAAATATTTACCTGCGTAAATCCCATTGATGATTAATGATTTCCATACAGAATGAGCAATGGCCTCCGGCAAATTAAAACTTTCAGTTTTCCTTTTCCCAAGTGATTCTTCAAGCAATAAGGAAGCATGCTTTGCTGTTTCTGATTGAGGAACTGAAGGTATATGGGATAATTCTATTTTTTGGATTCTTCCCCTTCTGAACAGTGGATTAAGCCATTGGAATGTGACTTGGCTCCAAATTCCAGCATTAGCAAAACTAGTTGAATCTTTCAACACATTTTCATTATCTTTTGGAAGCAAAGGTTGTTCGAGGTGGCTTTGTGTCTTATTACTACCACTATATAATAATGCATTGAAACAAATTATTATTGATAATGGCAACGAAATGAAATCAACAACATTGGTTTGAAGCAATGAAATAGGAAATTCTATGGGACTGAAATGGGTAATGAAGTAAATGGAGACAGAAAGTGAATAGAAAATGCAGGAAAATACCCACCAAAGAATGAGGACTACAGGCCACCTATTACCTTCTCTAAGGATTGTTTGTTTAGAATAAAAGGAAACTACAGCAGCTAAAATCCATGTCAGAGATGAGAAGATGAATTTAGCATCAATAATACTACGATCCCAAAACTCAAAAAACCCAAAACCAAGGTTGAAACTGGAAATCAAGAAATTACAAAGAACAGCAATAGTGATTCTGGTAAAATGGATAGATTTAGATTCCTCCCTTCTGGAATCATAGCCAGCTCTTCTTCTTTTCAATATCTCCATAAAAAACCAACCCATTAACAGCATCAAAAAAGCTACATTGGCTATATCTATGGATTTATCCGTTACAATCCCAAACAAAAAATCCCAGTTCATCTTATTTCTCACCCAAGCAAAAGTTGAAGCCATCTGCAATGTGGAAAAACCTGCAAAAGCAACATTCTTTAATGTCTTAAAACACAGCGAGAAATCAATATTCATTGAAGAAAAAATTCATTGTAATGGATGAGGTTCGTACTTCATACAGACAGAAAAAAAGGCAGAACTCTGAGTATGTTTAATGGGTTGGTGAGAGACACTTACAGAGGCGAAGAGGATCACAGGATCCGTATAAATAAATACCAAAACAATCACCATCAGTGTGTCTTTAAAATCTCTGTTTGTTTGTATAAATTTCGAGTTTAAAAAAAAAAAAAAAACTCTAACTTTTTACCTGCTGGGCTTCCCACTTCATCCCTTCAAAGAATAATGCGTATTATAGCGATTTATATACATGAGAACAAAAATTTGATGCGGTTTACATTAATGATTAAGATTTGTCAGACATACTCTTCAGGATTCATTTCCGTCCTCGATTTTTTAGTACAGATGTCGGAATTATGTCGTCATTACATTAACATATCTCTGGTTTCTATATCAATCATGAATATGTAAATAATGATCATTTGATAAATATAATCAAAACTGACTCATAAATTTCATGTTTTGTTATTCTCTATGCATTCTTAATTTATTTATAGTTTTGCTAAATGGAATCTGTGATTTAAATTCTATTGCAAAAATAGAAGATTGAGAGCACAAAATAATAACATAGAAATCAGAGCATATTCCATAATTACTCATTTATATAATTAAGTATAAACTATTTGCAATACGAAAATTATAATTGTACCTCAATAATCTCTATTTTTTTTTTACTAGAGATCTCAAATTCGAATATAAAGTACAAAATATTTTTAAAATTTAAAAAAAATAAACGTCTTATTTTTTATGAACCTGCCCATGCAAACCAAAAAAATATTATAATTATATAAATTTTACACAATGTAGTTTAAAACGGAGTTGGATTAGATAAGAGAAAACCAAAAGGATAAAAAGTGTACTAAAAAATTATTATATACAAGAATTTGCATGTTGCACAAGTGCAATGAACACATGTATAAAATAATGAGATCGGAATATTCAAACTTTGATTAAAAAAAAAAAAAAAAGGTGAAAGAAATGTAACATTACTTTCTTATTTTGTGGGGCATGTATTATCTAGGTACTATTAATATCACACTTCCTCGTTTTGGCACTTATTTATTTGTTAAACATTATGATTAAAGATATTTTATTATTTTTATTTCATATTAATTTGGAAATTTAAATTATCTTTCCTCTTTAAAATTGGAATTTATTTTGTTATTTAGACATTATAATCTTATTTTGATTTTTTCACTTTCTACAATATTAAATTATTAGATATTTTAGAATCATTTTTTATGTCCATTTTTTAAAAATTTTTTCTTTACTATTAACTTCCTTATTAAATTATAGCTAGAGGTGTTTTAATTATAATAAAATAAATGATCAAATCCATACTTATTGATCATTATAAAAACATGGTTGAAGAAATTGTATCATGGGCGCACGTGTACACGTGTGAATAGATTTTTGGGTGCTCCACTAATTTGTGTCAACTAAGTGGAGCAGTGGAGCAAGTTTCATAATGCTTATAGTCAAATTCTTGTGGATAAACTCAAATTAAACATCATTCTTTCGGATTGAGTTTCAAAAAAAAAAAATATATATTTTTCAAACAAATTTTTATATTTTTAATTTTTTTAAAATTTATAAACTATATTTTTTAAAAAAAATAGATAAATAGTCCAAAAACAGTTTATAAAAAATTTTAAAAATATCAATCAATTAAATTAAAAAATTTCAAAATTTACTTTTAAAATACCCAAAAACAATCTAAAATATTCCTTTTATCACCTTATTTAAGCTTAATTTGTAATTATCTGAAAATTTAATTTCTAAAATTCCTTTTTATTTTTAAATAAAGTTTTAAAGGAATACGCCATTCCCCTACAAGCATGTGCAGCGAATCTTCCAGCGTGATAAAGCCATTCTCCTACAGGTGGACTATTTTTGCTTTTAACAGCATGCCGGTACGGTATGTCTTTCTCGTTTGGGGTCCACCTATCCCACTATTTCCAAATTCAATAATTTATTAAATTAATCATTTTTTATTTCATAATTGCAGTAAATAAATAAGTTTCATAATTCATTTTATATTTATAAAATTAAAAAAATAGGGATTAACACACCCAAAAAAAAAAAATCACGTTATTTTAACTTAATGATGGCACGTGGAGGGCAAACAGTGGACTTGTGGTAAGTGAAAGCAACGCACAGTTGGAAGTGTGGTGAGCTTGTGCTGTGCCTTTATTTTTAATGAGGTTAATCACGTTTAATGATTACATAATTATATCTTAATTACACATAATAATTTCAATTTTTTTTTTACCTTTATAATGGCACCCACTAAATTTTGCTTTGTTGTCACTCGAAAACTGACAGCTAATCCTTATTCTTTTTTCCTTTTGAAAAAAAAAATCTCACCTAAATAAAAATTATCTTACCATTTAATAATACATATTATTTTTGTATAATTACAAAAATTATTATAATATTCCAACTATAGACGCATGAGTTAAAAAAAGTAATTTTCCAAGTACATATATTTATTGAAGTTATATTTAAAAAAAACTATAAATTTGATATAACTTATTTTCATATATAATAAAGAATTTCATTAATATACTTTAAACTATATATTTTAAGTATAATTTTCAAATATGCGACTACATTAACTAAGGATATAGTAAAATATTAAAATATAATAGTTCGTATTTGTTTATAAATAATTAATAAGGCACATTAAAATCTCGAATAGTTATGCCCAAATATTTGTTGTTCAATAATTTAATTTTTTAAATTAATTCCTTAGTTATATAATTTTTTTTAAAAAAAGGATATTTTGTTTTGGGTTAATGGGACCACAGAATCCCAAAAAGAAAATTTATTCATGTTACAATGGGTTTGGTTGTTTGTCTATTTTGTCTCTTGCCATGGCATTCAAGAACTTGCGAACAAATTGACACCATCTAAAACGTTAAAAGATAGGAAGTCACCAATATAAATTAAATTTATCATTTTTT